>JAYMSE010000054.1:0-53034 GCA_036897945.1 Silene undulata | reverse complement strand
TTGACTGTTCATTGGATTTGATTCATCCGATTTCATTTAAGGCAAGGGAATAATTGAGTGAAATGCTTGAATCTTTGCTTTGTTCTCCCGGTAATACCTTAGAGAGAAGTGAGGAGCGGGGGTTATCCCTTTGCCTTTTGCTTAGAGTTTCGAGTCCTACTGCTCTTTCCATACGTTATTTATTCTTAATTCTTTCTCCCATTCTAAGCTAGTTAAGGAAGCCTTTTACCCATACTATAATATGGGACTCATTTCCAAACTTTATGCTTAGCTTAACAAAAGGTAATTCAGCCAGTATAAGAGGAAAATGCGACAAGATTGACTGCATCCCTTCTCACTCTATCTCTCTCTGCTGCTACAACAGGTTATGACCTCTCTTCTGTCGGAAAAAGGGGGTAGAGAATGAGTCGATCTACTCTGGTCACACGCTACTTAACTTATTCTCAATTAAAGGCGTATATTAGAAGGAATGCAATAGCTCCAATGGATGTGATAGGCTACCTACCTGTAGTTAAGCGCATTCCCTATGATAAGTTTGTTCCATGCATGTAATCTTAAGATTAGATAAAAGCAGCAATAGCAGTCGCTATAAAAAAAAAGAGTCGTGTAACGGGCGGGCTTACCATTAGAGTGGATAGGTAAGAAACTACAGTGGGCGCTTTGTTAGAGTTGGTTCTTAGCCTATAAAGAATTTAGAGCGGAGCATGCATGCCTAGTTAAGTAGGCCATTAACTAGTAAAGTCCTTTAGAAATAGATCGAAGAAGCTATGGGTGAAAGAAATCAGTGTGAAAGGGCTTTCTCATCTTAAACAAGTAACTGCTAGTGATGCATCATCCCGTTCAACCGCAACTCTTTCCTTTAATTATCTGTCTATGTACTTAAACAAGTGATTCCGCTAAATCATACTAATTAATTTCAGTTCTAATGGAATGCATTCTTCTATACTAAGACATTTTGGGCGAGTAAACTTGACTTTCATCGTCACCAGGAGTACCTCTTTCATCTAAGACTTTTTCAAATGACTTTAAGGAAGCGCTCTTAGTCTAGCTTCTTCCTTGTCAGTCAGCATTTCGGGTTTAATCGCTTCTGACCCAGTATCTTTGATGTCGGCATTCCGCGTAAAGTCAGACTTTTAAATGTCTTTATCCTCCGTTCAAAAGCTAGAACTTACAGGTATTCAGCTCTAACCTCTTTCTACTAGACTCTAGTTAGGAATAAGATAGACGCACGTATAAAGACTCTCCCTACAGAAAGCCACAAAGAGCGGCATCAGAGAAGGGCCTTTCAGTTACAGCGGATAGGTTGGTATTTGCCTTTTATGATCTATAAGTTACTAAGAGTTTCTTTCCAGATTAAGAAGAGATCTTAACTAGGAAAAGGGAAGCTAGAGCTATTTAGGCGCTCGACTCTATATGCAAACCCCCACCTACCAAGCAAGCACTCTATCACATGAAAGGGAATGACCCACAATACAAATAATAAGGTAAGTACGAGCACATCTGTAATCTACTTACCGCCTCCAAACGACTTTTAACAGCTAGCTTTCTCGACTATAGGCTCTACTATAGTACAGGACACAAGCACGGGAGCTATAAGTCTTTCGAGTTTCTCGGCTTACCTTATAATTAATTTCAGGTACTAATCATTTAAGAATTGGAGTTATCCGGAACAACCACATAGGAAGCTTGAGTTTCAAAGACAAAAAAGGAAGAAAAAGGAGCATATATAGAATCTTGTTGAATAAAACAAGCTTGGAAGTAAGCTAGTTAGTTCGGCCGAACTTTTTCTTTATACGCTTGTCTATAGAAGGAGGATAGATCCGATAAAGTATGTATATAGCCATGCACATTAAGGAATGCAGCGAGGTAAGATCGAGCAGGACGCCCATAAGACTCTCCTTTTCAATGTGGGCTAGATCAGAAGCAGCAGTAAAAGAATACCCGCGATTGACTAGATTGCCATACTAGAACAACTGGCGGACTGACTATATGTCTTCTGCTACGCACCCTTTCGAACTCTTGACTCTGATAGGTATTCCGCTTACTAGGATCTTTCTTCATCAGAAAGAGAGGGCCAAGATGCTTATATATCACTCATGATAATAGTGCCGCCTAATATGTTCACCGAACTCGTCTAGGCTGTCCATAATTCTTCTTATTATCAATAGAAGGGCATTTCTTTCGCCTAAATCATACTCATTAATTTCATATATCCCATTTGGTCCTGGTTTTGCGTCCATTGATGTCTCGTAGGTGGGCTACTGGTATTTCGTTTAAAGCTTTACATTACATAGCTTTCTCGAGAACTTCCCCCTCCATATAGGGCTTTATCTTCCGTATCATTAGTATCTGGAGTTCCATTCTTACCATCTGGCTGTTGTAGAAGAATCCTTCTATACTCTTGTAACTGGCTTATCCTATCTTCTATCAGAGGCCTTCCTTTGAGCTGCTTTCTTCTCTTACGCTATGGTCAGACTGATTCTTCTCTCGAGCTGGGATTTATCTTGAAGCGATGGGCGCCGTTTACGCTCTATGATCTGATCTACTTGATTCTTAATGAGTGGAGACGTTCTATTTAAGAAGCTTACTTCTTACCTATCTGATGTAATGGTTTATCTATAAGTCGTACCTATCCCCACCCAATATTAGCATATTCCTCTGATTGAGGCGAGCTCCCTATCTATCTTTCTTTTAAGGGAGGGTTCGATCTGAAAAGCCCCATTGTAAGGAATACCTAAAATCTTAGACGCTGTATACTTTACTTCTTACTTAGCAACTTTCCGCCTCCTTTTCTTCTCTTTTTCTTTGGTCTGGAAAACTTCTACTTATATATAGAGGTAAGGGCGAGACTTCTTTCCTTATCCTTTCGAGCGCTTGCTTGCTATAAAGCTTCCGTACACTTTGTAGTAGAATGTATTCTTCTCTTATACAAGGCATCTGTAGCCTTTGCATACTTCAGAAGGAAAGACAAAGTCAAAGTGAACTTCAACAAAAGCCTAGGCGCTTACCAGTACCTTAAAGAAAAGGGTCCCACATAAACATCGGTGTCAACGGGGACATCGGGATGATTAAGTTCTAAGTAGAAAGAGGTACGTAGATCTCATTCTAAAACAGAGAGATCAGTTGAAGCAGATGCCTTTGCTCGACTAATAGCTTTGTTGACTTAGAAGTAGCTGCCATGCTAAGGGTGAAAAAGAGGTCAAATTTCTTATGTAAGAGAGGAAAGCCCTTTTGCCAAAACAAAATGTGATGAGCCTTTCTCCCTCGTGGTTGCCCTCTAAACACCCTTTCGTACTCATCTTCTACACTTTCCTTTATCCTTGCCTGCCTTTTTTCATTTGTCAGCTAGAAGAAAGAAACTTCCACACTTAGAGTATAGAAAGACTTTAAAATTTCTGCGGTCAACAAGCGGGTGCAGTTCCAGGGCGAGTAGATGGAGCATAAAGAGCCTAATACCCATTCTTTACTAATTCAAGAGATCCTGTCGTCCGATCCAATTTGTCTAAAACAGTGTCGGCGCATTGATCCTCTTTTTCTTATCTTATACTTATAAAGATAAGGATGCTGGCGAAAGTCAGTACATGTCCGGCGACTGCTCCAGAACTCAAAACTGCACTGCAAAGCTAGAAATATATATGAACTAGAGGGCTTTCGCTCGCATATCTTAGAAAAGCACTAGAAACTCTTAAAGGCAGCTTAGGAATCCACTTCTTTTCTTGAATCACCCATACATTCGGAACACACCATTAACCTATTCGTCGTATCCTATCAAACAAATAAGGGGGCGGTCCTTCTCTTATAGCAGGAGGAGCATATGAACATATATGTCAATCATCTATGACCTCGTCTTCACAAATGAGGGCTTTTCCGAATATTTCGACATGAAGTCGGTACTTACAATATGGTCCAAATGGATTGCGTATATAATCTCAATTCTTTTTGCAGTAGTTTAAGCCGTCTACCATAGGCGAAAAAGTCTACTATGTAAAGTAAAGGCGGGCTGCTTCCCGATGAAAATTTTAAAAGGACTCTTCCCAGGTCTTAAAAGAATCAATCCTACTCACTCCTAGTACTACTCTTGAAAGGGAAGGCCTTTTATATATCACATTTGTTTAGAATAGGTAGGAGTACTTCTGCTTTTAGGCCCATCTCCTTTGCTTATCCCCGGAGGGGTTTACTCAGACTTCTCTGTATAGGAAGCAAGTTACTAGCTCTTTCTTTTCTTTAGCTTCTCTTCTTTCTTCTATAACTACTAAACAAGCTGTCGCGTCGGCCCATTCAACGTCTTCGACTAGGCCTCTTACCTGTATAACACATCTATTACTCGTTCATCCAGGCTATATATACATAATAACGGAGTCTTCGAAACTCGATATACGCCTTTAGAATAGAAAAAAGTTAATCAAAGCAATTCATATAGACTCTTGTAAGACTATTAGCACACAAGTTAGACTCATATTCCCGCAAGGACCCCTTTGATTCCTGCTTCGGACGCTAGGAAAGACTCAGATGGGAAGGGCGCAGTTTCTTATTGTCTTACACCCGTTGGGGTACAGAGCCTCCTCTTTACTTTGGTCTTTGGAAAAAAGACGCCCTCTTATCTAGTAGTAGTTAAGGAGGTCAATTTAGAAAGCGGTAGTATCAGACAAAAGCCCCGGGTGTAGAGCCCCGCTTATTGGAATATAGAACCTCTTACTCCAGCTAGATAAATATATAAGCAAACTCGGAAGAGAGTTTAAAGCATAAAGAGAGAAAGCATGCGTTCAAGAAAGCCGTCCCCAGGAATGGGTACACAAAGCAATCTATCTTTCCGGGCAGATTCGTTTAGTAAAGAGGATCTGACCCTTCTTATGATTGTTCGAGCATTTCATCCGGGCCGTGGTCGTGAGTTCTGTTGACCGATCGATCTGTCTATAAAAGAATTAATGGACTTATTCTCTTCTAAGCCGTGTAAAACTCTTTAATAAAGAACTCTTTGATCCAGAACCTAGTTGACTACTTGACTTTCTTCAGCGATTTCTCTAAGAGAATAAGTCCTTCTCTTATATACGATATTTAGAACACATTCTTTAATCGCTCCTATTCTATAAAGCCAAAGACTGGTTCTAGTTATGAAACCGAAGTCCTCGTAAAGGACTAATTCTGGAATGCTAATAGTGCGTAATGCTCTTCTAAGACAGCCACTTACCCCTCCTATAAATAACTAACCTCCATGTTAGGGCCCTTCTCCTATGAATGGCAGTTTGAGTAGCTGCTTCGTCTCAGAACACACATTTAAGTTGAGTAATTAAGGGATTGCCGTGAGTAATAGCAAAAGGAACATCCTACATTCTCTAGCAGCCGTCTATACTATAGCAAGACATTTTTATGGTAGAACAGAGCCTTTGCCCAGTCTAGTACAGTTCCTTCTCGAGGTTCTACTAACTAGTCTTTATTCAAAGGATAAAAGTTTCAAGTAAAAGACTCGCGAAGTACGCTAAGGGCCTTTGTGCGGTGTGAGTTCCTCTTTTCTTCTAATATTAGAAAGTTGTTCCTAGGAAATCAAAGAAGCGGTTGTCGTAAAGTGCGCGTCTTAGTTTATAAAAGAAGTCAAATAAAAGGAGTGCTTTCCGTGTGAGGACATTCTCCTGTTAGAAAGAAAGGCAAGTTCAGATAAGATGGACGTTCGCTCCCGTTGCAGTCTATAGAGTGAGATAGGTATACGTCAGCATGCACGTATAGAGTGGGTGTGGGTTGATGCCCTGTTTACAGGGGTGTGAGTAGATCGTAGATCGATCTCCTGCCCTACGAGCAAGAGTCAGTGGAACGGGCGAGCGTAAGCTATGCAACGAAGAAGATCTTAGAGTTTGATGCTTTACTAGAGTTAGAACTTGCCCTCTTTCTCGAAGCGACCTGATTGCACTACAAAAGCAAGAATGTCTTTCTTTCTTTTCCATCCCCAAGCGCTGCACGGCTTAACCAAGCAAGCATGACGCTATTAAACAAAAAAAGAAGAAAGTCCCCGGAAAAACTAAATATAGTGGATGTTTTAGAGAGTTTTGATACACTATCAAAGGGAAGCTTCTTCCAGATAACAGATAAGTAGTTGTTAAGGTAAGGAAGGTTCGTTATAGATCATCCGAAACATCAAGGGAATGAATCGCTTTATCAAGGCACGACTACAGATTATATGTATGAAACTACGTCAGTTGCTGTTTACAAATTCAAAGGAACTTAGGGACTGCTTTTGCAGGATAAAGAGCCCTTATATTAGAAAAGAGGGAAGTTCAGTATTACCAGTCTCGTTTCCGAGCCGTCAGTCTTACGAGAGGAAAGTCAGATCTGAGACAAGGCGTGAAACCAACTGCTTAGCCAATCACGTTCTTTTATCCTTCTCGTGGATGCTACTTTCTTAATTTTAAGAAGTCAATTCCCACGGATAAATAAATACAAAAGATGTGAATTAAATTAGGTTAGGTTGCTTTGGTAAAGATCGAAGAGATCCTCTGACTGAGAACAATAGAAGATCCTTGGGAGTCACCACGGAGAGGAAAAGCCCTTTGATTGCAGTGCAGTAAGGCGCGGATTCTCGTTATGAAAGATCAGGACACACACGTCATCCTAAAGCAAGGTGCCTCTTAGTATACCCCCAAAAAGAAAACAAACAATAGTAATAGCCCAGAGCGAAACGAGGAAGGTCCTTTGTAAGAACTCATCCAGTCAGTCAACCTGCCAACATCCCTGGGCAAGAAACTAATCAAAAGTGCTCCTACCTATCTACCCGCGCTAGCCGCTCGGACAGCTATAATATAATAAGGGGGTAAGATCTTGGTCTACAAAATTGTTCTAGCTTGAGTTAACAACCAAGGCTAAGGGCGTGACTTGTTCAAAAGCAAAGTCAGGGTCTCCACTTCTAGTACGGCAGGTTACGTATGGGATCTTTTCATTCGATTGGAAAGATTTTTATCCAAAAAATGACTACTCCAGATCGGGGGCTTTTATAGCTCGAGCGTTGGTGAGAGGATCGGAACTACATCCTTTAGTTCTCCTATTTTCTGTGGGACCTTAGTCAAATGCCAACAAATGGTCCGAAGCCTTCCACAGTCTTATAGTACTTTCTCGTTTTATAGTCTAGTAATAAAGAAAGAAAGTAAAAAAGAAGCCGATGCATCTGATCTTACTACTGAAAATGCTTAGAATGTTCTAACCAGAAAGCTACTAGTTAAAAGACATTCGCGAAATAGATGATGCGCCTTCTTTAGTTTAGTGAGAGCCGGATACAGGCGCGGTAGGGCGGGCTTTTGCGCCGCTTGCAGTCTTCTTAACTATGGAATAAAGAAAAGATAGGATTACTATAATTAGGCCTCACTCTACTCTTCTTGTGACGTAGGGGTGAAACTTGCTTGCCCTACTTGTATAAATAAGAGACTGACTTATCTTACCTAATTAAGCTAACTAAGAAAGAAGCTTTTAATGAGAAAAGCCATCTTAGAACCCAATTCAAATGTAAGTCAGAACTCAAAGAAAAAGAAAGGGGGGTTCTCCCTCTCTTACTGTAATGTAAAAAGGGATTCCCACGCTTACCTCCGCCTTTAAAATACATGGATCGAAGACAGGTTCTCTTCCCCTAACTATAAAGAAGGAGTCAATTAAAAGTGAGGCCAGTTCTGACTACTACTTGCCTTTTGTCTTTATGGGATTTTTTTTCTTAGTAGCTTTCTTTCCTATTATGTATGCGTGAGCGCTTGTACAAAGAGGGTTGACTTCCTTGGTAGCGACTGTTAGGGAGATAGCTTATAAAGTGCTCGACCAACGGGAAGATCCGGGCTCGACTAAAAGGAGATAGGCTCGAGTGTTAACGACGAGGAGAGGAGAGGGTAAAGAAAAGACTTTTTTAATCCTCGCTACGGGGTTGTACGTGTGAGAACAAAGAGAGAAAGGAGCCACTAGAATGCCAGCGGAAAAGCACTAAAAAAAGAAAGATAAAGGTCTTCCTAAAAAGAAAGTCTTTATGAATTCCTCCCCACCCCCGGATTTCGCGACACAAATTATAGAAACTGGCTATGATTTGGTTTCTTGTTTTAGTTTTTTAGGTATTTATTTTAGGCTAGGGCAGAATCATACCAGATAGGGCAATCGCTGGTGACAGCAAGTTCTATCAGAAATTTATGGCTCGTAACAAGACTTTCGCTGTCTTTCTCTCCACGATGAATGAAAGCAGCCAGTTCGTTGGCATCCGCCACCCTCTTTTGTTTTCTCTGTTACCCTTTACGAATGTCCTTTACTGTTGGTGCAATCAGCTGCAGGTTTCTCATTGTAATCGATTACCTTATCCTGTATCCGATAGAGAAGGAGCTCATACCATAAGGCATTAAACCCCACTAATCTAAGGACTGACTAACTAAGCCATGAAGGGGGAGTCTGGATTAGAATATCCCTTCCTCGTCAGTGCGAACCCTCTCCTATATATATTATAGCTTCTGCTTCCTCTGTCGGATCCATACGAACCAAATACTTCCGCCTACTTTGTATCTTGATTCTCGCACATTACACTCAAAAAAGAAAGGAGCAGTTGAGGCAGACATAGCAGTTGACGTGTAGTGAAACTTCATCTATTGAGGTCTCTATGCTGCGGGTTTAAGTTGCTCCGAGATTGCCTTTGATAGTGCATGTACATCTCCTTTAACTAAGGAACGAGAGGATTCGAATATAAAGAAGAGAGTCTGACTTTCCTGTATCCAAGGGGACGAGCTTTTTGTCCTTCTAAACTTAGATGTTAGAACTTGCCCAATAGTCCTAAAAGAGCGGGGATAAGAGACTAAAGAGATCGGCATACTTTTGATTATAAATCAGGGTCGCACGTGTGTTAGAAACAAAGTGCCTGTGTTTTCTTAGGTATAGTAAGTAGGGATTTTATTTTTCTTTTGCTTAAACTACTGGCTCCTTTCCTAAATTAAGGGGATAACTAATTTCAAGGCAGGGTTGGAGTGAAACTTATTCCGGGAAAACCCTAAAAGCGCTCTGTCTGCTCCTTAGATTCCATACAATATAATATATATATAATAGTAAATGCAACTCCAAGATAAATCATCCCTCGGATCAAGACCAATGGGTCTAAAATTCTGGGCAAGGTTCGCTATTTGCTTACATCTAATGATTCTGCTTAGATTATCTAAACAATTGTATTCTAAGGCAACGCGCTCGTTCAGTAGCCGCCTTTGACAGCAAAAGACGGGACGGGTTGAGGAATGCAGGCGCCTTCCTTGGGAACGAGGTCGAAGACTGATTCTTTCCTTAGTTTAGTAGGCATGGAAGAGGCTCCCTTTCGGGGCTAACCATTACACGGGGGTAGAACCAAGATTTCCATTTGATTTCTTATATCTTGTCCCGGGAATCTCCTTCTTTCTTTGTCAGTGTGAACTCTATCCCTTACATACAGCAGCTACTTCCAGAAGTCAAGATTCAACATCAACAAAGCCATGATAGACTCCCGGAATTACTAGACGAAAGGAAAGGGAAGAAGTCTCCGATTCACATAGAGAATGTTCCGATAGAAAGGATGCCGATCGATAGCTTTGGAAGAAGCCGCTTTAGCTGATCCCGGAAAGAAAGTCTTTATATAAATGGATCTCTTTCCTTGTGCAATGGGAACCTGACGCTACTGAGAAGAAGCGAGTGGGATAGACTGAACTTATGGGAAAGATCTAATACGCCCTTTGTTTGCAGAATGAATTGAATCATCTACTCTCTTTCCTCTTGCTAACGCTCTAGTCAGTAAAGAAAACTTTCTCCGCCTGGTGAACAAAGATCCTCGAATGACCTGTGACCAGACTCTATTAGAGTAGGAGTGAATGAGTGGACTAAAGTCTAAGCAAGAACACCCTTAAACACTGTCAAATTCTTCTTTCATATGATTGTTTATGAAGTCACATCTCCCTTTTTGTTAGCCAGGAATCTTTAGCATCTTTAACGAGGCAAATACCCGATCTTATAAAAGCAATGATGGGTTTAAGCTGCCTCTGGCTTTGACAACTCATGATCGCGCGCTTGCTGGGCCCTCCGCTTGAATTCTTGTCCATTACTAGCCTGAGTTGCATGCTAATAAGAAACAATACAAGGCAATCACATGATCTTCTCCTGCAAATACTTCTTCCTAACTAGCCACCCAGGGCACTAAAGTCTCCCATCTGCTCAAAGGTGTGGGACAAGTGAAAGCTCCGGAATGAGCAAAAGATCGATCCAGGCCGTTAGCAGAAGAAAGATAAGTAGGGTGTTGTAGAATCGGGCGTTAACACAAAAAGTACTTTAATTTCGCGTGAAACCACTTTCCTTTCACGAGGCCAATGAAGACTCTCTGGTCGGCACGAACAAGTTTGGCTCAATTCTTTTTTGTATTAACTCCTGAAGAATCAGACCCAGTTTGACTTCTTTAGGAGTACGAGATCAACCGATACTGATTGCTTTCACTTTCTGCTACGGAAATAGGATGCTCGTCAAAGGAAACCCTTCCCCGACTTTTCCATAAGAGGGGTAGACCCAATCCGACCAATCAAAGACTTTGTATGCACCAACGGAAAAATAATAGGGCAGGAGCATAGAAAAAGCTATCACGTCGAGTGTGCTTTGCTTTGATATGAAAACATCCAAAGGAGGAATCCCGTCCAACCCAAGTAGGTAGATCTCCGCGTAGTCGGCTTGGGATCTAATTCTTTATACTATGGGCTCCGCTAGAGGCGGGGATTAGTAGCGCATCCTTAGTTCTTTGTCTACTAATTTGTATAGAATACAGTGTGTTTGCTTTTACTAAACCTTTTCTTAAAGCACCGCGGGAAGGCTAAACACATCCCTAAAGTAAAAAGACTTTTAAAAAGTACGTGCAAAAGGATCGAGCGAGTTCGCAAAAGACCCTTGCGGGGGGGGGCGGTAGTCGATATGAATACCACAATCATATACTCTAAGAATACAATAAAAAAATGTAGAAGCATCCCCAAAAACGTAATAGGACAAACGATTCCTTCTGCCCAATCAGAAATTGGAAGCGTATTCTTTGAATCTAGCTTTAACTGCAAGATAAGTCTCATAGGCGCTGCGAGAAGCAGGCGGGGTTTACAGGTGAGCACTGGATAGAGTGTAATCGCAGATTCCATAAATTAGACAAGAGAGGGGGGATTGCAATTGTCCAATCTGGTGATTCTAGCGCTTCAATTGCTCATGTTTTAGAGGATTTGCACTTTATGAAAGCATGTCCAAATCGATCTCGTGTGAGATCATCTCCTCATTTTATAGGACTTTAGAAAGCCCGAAAAGGGAGTCCCTGCATTCTATTCTCAAAGAGGTGAGAGACGACTGACTCTCTTGCCCAGGCGAATAATCCTCTATCTACTCTTATCCCTCGCCGGCAAATGGGGCTTTTTTTAAGCAAGCCCTATTTTCATATTCTTTTTTTACTTCGGCTTATATATAAAGAAGTTCAATCCAGACAAAGTTCTCCACGTATTCGGAGATGAAAGCGGATAGCTTATGTTCTTTTTTAGAATGTAGTGAGCATCATGTTTTATTGCGGGGCTCAACCCTCCCATTTGCGCGCTTTGAAAGGGAGACTGCCGCTACATTCACACCACCTTTAACAGGCTGCTAATCTGGTTCTACCAATGTTTCGTTGCAAAATGCTTAATAAAGTAAAGGAAATTCAATCTATTTTGTTTCGGGAATTTCTGATACAAAGAAGCTTTGGAAAGCTGCGCCCTTAATTCTTGTATTAAAAGACTCTCTATTGTGTGGTTAACCACTTGTGTTGCATCTCTCTAATTAATAAGAGCAGCGAAACCACGTCTTTATTTCAGGGGTTGGGGTGGTAGAATCTCTTGAGATTGATCGATCCGGTTTCCTTGTTTGATAGAGTAAAGGCAAACCATCAAGGTTAAGCCGCGAAAAGGCTGGCTTTTTCTTCCCTTCCTCCGATGACCCAACCCCAACTCGACCTTTCTAAACAAAGAAGCCGTGCAATCTCGGAAGAATCCTCTGACTTTACGCGAGGGAGGGAAAGCTAGATCGGATCTATATTGGACCAGTTTCCTTGAGCTCGGTTGTCTCCTCTTCGTACGCTGTCGTCTAATCTTAATCTCTAAAGTTAAACTCGTGAGAGATTGAACAGGCCTTCTTAGCTTCTGGGAAAACAGGAGCCCATTGCCTATATCTTTGCAAACCCGTAATCACACACCAACCAAGCCTTGTTTGTTCAGATAGGGCCGATATTGACATAAGATAGCTCTAAGATTGATTCAGATCATTCAAATTTAGGTCGCTATCGATAAAACAGGTTATCAGAGTCAGTCTCGGAGTAAGGCAGCAGAAATCACGATCCCTACTCATCTACTCTACGGCGAGATTACCAACTTTAACCTGTATTTGAAAGGAATTACCAAGTGGATCGAAAGAAGGATCGAGCACAGGCCTTTACTTGATCTGGAGAATTGGTCACTCGAGGGTCTCTTTGATGTCAAAGCTTTTAAGCCGGCCCTAATTCTGCATAGCAACGTTTTTCCATGGGTTTATGTCAGGAGTCTGACGGCCTCTTCACTATCGAGCGAGCGAAGGGCTTTCTAAATTAACTGGAGACAAGTTCAGTGTTTCGAGACACCCTGTTCTGGGCGACAGCGGCCTTTAATTAAGAAAAAAACCTCAGCGAGTTAATTCAGTCTACCCCAACGATTGGGAGGTCAATGCCTACTGGCGATGATAAGATTTAAAAAAGCAAAATATGATTCATTAATTAAGTCAAGAGAGAGGACAAGAATGGCTTCTTCTCTGACATTCTTTCTTATTTTGGGTAAAAGAAGAGATAAGAGAGGAACTCATCTTATGATGTCAAAGCCTTTTATCCATCTAGTTGTTCTTAAGCATATGGTGATCATTCCCTCTGATCCGGGCCAGGAGAAAACTGGTATTTAACCAAAGCTTTTCTTCTATCTCGGCCTAATCAATCATATCACGCGCTCGTTTTCTTTTCCTCCTTTCCAGACAAGACAAGGGACACTACTCTCCTGGGTTTTCTCCGCTCGAAGGTCCAACACATGTCTCAAACTCAAAGGCACGAAGCCCTCCTGTTTCACAAGATAGAGCGCCATCTCTAGCTGCTGCCTCGTCCATAGAAAGAGCTTCGGCTTATGCGTATCGAGCGTACCTCTTCTGGGACTGCCCCTACCCTGTCTCATAAGACAGCTCATTCAACCAGAGTATAAAATGTAGATAGTCATTTGTGACTAGGATAGAAACCAGTTGTCGAGGTTGTTTTCGCCCCCAACTTGTTTTGAGAATAGAATGCCAGTCTAGCCCGAGCATTTTGCTCGCTCCTTCCATCGTTTCATGGACTTCTTTCGCTTCTTTCTTCTTGCTAAAAGTGACGCTTTCTGGTGGCTCGCCCTTCTTCTTTTAGGGACTTTCGCTCGTTCGTTTCACAAAGAAAGTGGCTTCTTTTTTTCTTTTAGCACGTTTGGGGATTGCCCATATAGCCCTAAGCTAATGCGGCACCTGCTCGGGCCAGTCCCGGAAGCTTTAACTGATCGAAAGGTTTCAATAGAAAGAGATACAGAGGAAGAAAGTTCTTTCCTATGATCATTTGCCTTGCATGTAAAAGGCGAACCCGTCTCTTATAGGTGGTGGCCACAACGGGGTCTTTACTCCCGGCGAAAAAGAAAGAGAAATGATCAATGCATACGTTTCTTAGTCTGAAAATGCAAAGAAGGAAGCCAATTCCCAGCTCTAGCTCTAGGTAGGTGGTTCATCTCAATCATCAACATCGGCCTCTAACTCTGCTCCAGCTCCTGCTTCTCTTCCAGCTCGTGCATTAGCATCAATCGCATCTTCCATTGGAAAAACTTCTTCAAGTGCAGCTCCTTCTTCCATTAGATCTTATTTGTAAACGCTCGTACTAGCCCGCCCTTTCTCATTTACAAAAAGCGTGGGTACGAGTTCGCACCACCCAAGGGAGATTAAAACAAAGGCTTTTCTTGCTTTCGTAGTACTTGACTCTTGTCAGGGAAGGAAGTTTGCGGACTTAAGGACGTAGGGACCAAACCAATCGCCGCGGCTGGGAATAGACATGTGGTTTGAAGGACTTTTCGCAGTGGGCATAGCGTTGGACAAGGACGTAGCGTCGGAGAGAGAGGTGCAGTCTCCATGAACACAGGGAGTTTTAGAACCCTAAGGTAAGAAAAAGCTTTATAAGATAGTCCAATCTTGGTCCCTTTCATTCTCTTTTATTGGTCTGTATCTAAGCCTGTATTCTGATCACACTACGTTATAATTACACATCCTCTTCTTAATGAAGTTTAGCAAAGGGATCCCTCGTCAAAGACTATAAATAGAATCCTAGCCCTCCCTTATTAGTATGAGTCTTGCTAAGAGGATAGACGCGGCACACTTTATTGATCTTCGTTATAACTTTTTCTTTTTCTAAATTAAAATTATAAAAATGTTCGAAAGGCAAAAACTGGGGGGGTTCCTGGGCCAGAGGTTCAGCAAGCGGCCATAGCGATGAAACTTCCTTTCCCGCTGCACCCGTTTCAACCAACCTCAGGTATTTCAAGAGGGATTTCTCAAAGATTTGAGTTAATTCAATTTCTCACGAAATAAGGAGAGGAAAGAAGGGAATTTGCATTTTTCTCGTTTTGGTTCCAAAGCAGGGCTAGTCTTCTTTATATAGAAAGTTAATTTGGTAGTTATAGCTCGTGAGACAGTTTAAAAGGGAAAGGTGTGCCGCTGAAAGAGCAGCCTTCACCAAGGGGCTGGAAGGCTGTGCATTAAATCCAGAAAAAGCCTCTTTTTTATATGTCCTGTACTGGTTTAGGACCCGCAAGATGTCGTATTCTCCAGTTTTCCCAAGTAAACACAAGTGGATTTATCCTGATTACGAATAAGAATCTAAAAGAAGAAGCATATGTAATTGAAGAAGTCAGGGTTTCAGAACGAACCGAGGTTCCGCCGAACCAAGAGAGAAAGAGGGCCAATGACAGAGGTTGAAGTTCCACTTCCTATTTACAGATTGCAGATAGGATGGATTATTGATTTCCTTCCCTGACAAGAGGAATGAAATTACACGAGATCCAAACATCTTCTTTTCATTAACTCAATTACCACCTATCCTGTCTTGAGTTGTCGATCTGAGAGAAGGCCCCAGGAAGCGCTCTCAGCCATAAAGTAACTAGCGCCCTAATCTATTTATACACTTCTCCCTTTTTAAGTTACAGTTGTATTGATTACCCATTTCTATAAGAGAATCATACGAGATTGATCAGGTTCGGAGGTGGTGAAGCTCATTGGTCAATTTCATGGAGTTGGGCAAGATCGTCCCAAGCTTGATTCAGGTGGGGATAGAAGAACCTTGTGGGATTGGTTTAGATATTGTCTTCCAGGACCAGGAGTTAGCCTCTTCTTATTCTTATATAAGAGTCCCTGCCCCATCATGTTTTCTTTCTTTGGAAACCTGAATCGAACGCATCTGAAGTTTTTCCTCGGGTTTCAGAGAATGTCATTTTTATACCATGAGAAAAGAGAGCTCATTGACAAGTATCATTACATCTTGACTGGTCTAAGGAAGAAGCTTCAACAGAATGAACTTAAAGAGAGGCTCAAGAAGAGACGGCTTTCCTTTAGCCTTAGGAGATTGGAAAATCTTGCTTTTTATGACTTATGCTATCGGTGGCCGAGAAGAAAAGATAGCGGTTGAGGAGCCCACCATCCTTACCTTATTTAAGAAGAAAATGCAAACTAAAGAATCAAAGATTGTTGATATAGATGGGTCCTAAAGAAAGGGGTTTATCCCTAAATCAGAGCCCAGGCGACTTTACAAAGTTTTTTCAATTTATAAATCCTAATATAAAGAAAGCAAGACTGGCTTTGGGAATGCTAACCCTCTTCCATTAAGAAAAAGGTCAGATTCAGATGTGGGCTGAGAGTCTCTTTTACGAGAGCGCCCCTACGATTCCTCCGGTATTTCTTTGGAAGCCATGTCTTTAAGTTAAGAATAGGAAAGTCAGAAGAGTGCTCGATGAAAGGGACGCATACTATACCGAGGGGTTAAGTTCAAGAATTGAACGCCCAATCTCCGTCTCTCCTACAAAGGGCTTCCTTACTGGATTAGCAAAAGTAAACGAAAAGAAGGAGAAGAGCTAGAGAAGTGTGAAACCAACTACCTCCTTAATAAGTCTAATGAATTCTACCTCTCACTGACGCGAAACTTCTCCCAGATACGCCGGGGTCAAAACTAAGTTGCTTTATTAAGTTTTTATATGTAAGATGAAATAAAGCTCGGGCAAGAAGAACTTTCTTGGTTTGGCACTTACCCGGATATAGGCTGCTCCTCTTGTCGACTTTAGAATCTACCTTTCTTCTTTCTTAGAGCAGTATAAGCCAGGCTTTGAGCTGTAACTGAAGAAGTTAGTTAGATGAGGAGGTGAAGTTGAATGGTTGGCTTGAAAGATTCTTTCTGGGGATTGCTGGTACGAAACAAAGGCACAGCATGCTGGTACCAAAAATCTAGACCTTTCCGCTACTCTATTTTCTAATTCTATTTCTTTTATACCGGCCAAGCCCATCTATAAAGCTATAAAGCATGTAGAATTCGGGGACAACTTACTAATACCCGTCAATTAAACTCTATATTTGCAATGACTTTTATTTGACACTTTTCCTTACCTTACGCATTGCTTTGCTGCTTGCTGCCGTCTCTTTCTCGGCGTATACTACAGTGGGACACGCCCTTTCTCGCTCAACCGGCGACTCACTACATAGTTGGTTAGACCAACCCAAGCGAATTCTTCGACTCATTCTGTGCTTGAAGTACAAAAGGACTTATAATGCTCAGGTTCCTTGAAACCAAAGGCATAGGCATTTTTGATTTGTGAAATCTATTTAACTTAACCCCCTCTTCTTGCCAGTCGAGCACTTTTTTCCTATCCCTCGTATCTCCGTTGAGTACCTTCGGGTAGAACGAGGCTCCTTCTTCTTTCCCCTCTAGCTACGCGCTCAAGCCTTTCTCCTCTTCCGCCCTATCAAGAAGAAGGCGTTTCCAATGCCGATGATAAAGATATACAAGAAAGCATTACACAAGTCAGGGGATGATTTCCCCAGGGGGTAGCCGAAGAAGCACTAGTATTAGTAAGCTAAGCAAGGATAAAAGAAATGAGATTCTAATCCACGTTGACACCGAGCCCCTTAAATTGCAGGAAACTTTCTACCTAGCAAAGTCTAGAGTAGGACCAAGCCAGTTTGCCTCACATATATCATAGGTTTTTTCCTTCTCTTCCCCGTTATTTAAAGGAGATCCGTCAATAGACTCTTTATTGTGGGGGTTCGGCCAGAGCTATACTCGGATGCATTCCGTACTCTTTCTCTGAGATACTAGGACTATACTAGAAGATTCTTTCAGAAGATAGAAGAGTTTCTCGTCTTTCTAAAAGTATAGGGCTTCCTCGAAAAAGTTTTTTAATCCGGCGAGCCTTTATGCAATGAAAGCAGCGGGCTTTCTGAGTCTTGAACATAGATGATTCCTCAGCACCCTTCTCATAGAAGAAAACAACTTTAATTTAACTGAAGGGGATAAGCCTTAACAGAGATATTGTCATATTTTAAAAGAAAATAGGAAGAATTTATACAGAAGAGGCAGGAAATAGAACTGAAGTCTTGTCTCGCCAAAACCAAGGCTTTTAACCAGAATTCGCCGAAGTTTATGTCAGAGCTGATCTTATTTCCGTCACGTTCCGAAGATACCCTCCTGACAGCTTGGGCTCTGACTTTCACACCAAACCCCCTAAGTAGCTGCCAGGTTGAAACTACACACCCTCCACGAAAGAAAGCCTTCCTTATAATGAGTAAACGAATGTTCCGCTAAAGCATACTTTTGTTTTCTTAGTTTAGTAATGATAGGAATAACAAAAAAGGGGGTTGTCCACAACAAAAGGCCTTTATCCCAAACAAGGGGCGGATGACTTGGAAGTACCAGAGCCTTCCTTACCTGCACGTTAGAAAGCAGAAGCAGGAGAGCAGAACAGTGGTGGGAAAGAAACTCTGCCTCGAGTTCACACCGACTGCCATAAAGAAAGAGCGCAACTTAGAATTGGAAGTTAAACTTTCGAAGCATTCCCCGCCCCTCTTCTTGCCAGTCGAGTCTGTAAACCCCTCGTCTTTCTTAGATTAGAAGAATCGAAACTCCTCTTTTCTTACCAAAGAAACCTGAGCCCTCCTTTGCGGTTGCCTTCCTTGATCTTGGTCATTCAGTCAGAGAGAGAACTCAAAAGTCATTCCTTATCGACGAGCCGACTCTTCCTTTTCTAGATACCGGAAAGCGCTCCTTAGAGTCAAAATAACATGAAAAATGAAGATTAGAGAAGACAGATATTCCGTTTTTGGCTATTCACCACGGTTAGAGTCTTTACGAGAAAGAGAGAGAGATGCAGACTCGAATCTACTCTGATTGAAGCTTCTTTATTCTTTCTTTATAGGTTCGTTCCGGAAGTCACTTTAGAGGCTCGCTAATCTTGGAGTTACTTGTTTTACCGGGTATTCGAAGGAAATGCAAATTTCTCATTAAGCAAGCCAACGACGAGAATCCCTTTCTTCGTTTATGTACATGAGTAAAGGAAGCCGGCCCATCTTTACTTTTTCTTATAGGCGACGGGTATAGTAGACATGAATGAGAAAAAGAATCCTCACCATCTGATCCATCCAATGCTAATTAATATAAGATAAGTGTTCCAGCTGAAGCCCATTTATAATGACAGCTCAAGTTGCCCCCTATATAAGTACGTTCGCGGCGACAATCCCGTTCTTTGGAAAGAGATGCCAAAAAGATAGATAGACAAAGCAAGAAAGGTAATTAGAACACCAATATTATAAAAGGGTTAATTGGTACCAAGATAACAACAAAATACAAAGACAGACAGGAGAAGGAAGGCGGGTAATCAACAAAGAAGTGGGAAAGCGGAGCTGACTACAAGAGCAAAGGAATTCTTACACAAAAATGTATACCTAATAATCATCCCCGAGATAAAGAAAGAATGCACAAAGTTATGCTATATCTTGGATAGAAAGCGTGCTACTTGTCTAATCGCGGAGACCCTTATTATATGTTCTACGGAGAAATAGCCACCAAAGCTACTGCTGCAGGTGACCGACCTTACCTAAGCCATCCTAGCATTCCATCACTCATCCCCCCCCCAACCTCTGCTGAAATTAAGGATGATTACAGGAGTCTGGCTCAGCAGCAGCTTCACCCTTCTCCCCTCTCATACGAATACAAAAGTAAGGTCTCTGCTCTTATATAAGAATGAATAACAGGAAGGCAAAGAGTCGGTTGCAGCGGTTAACCTCTTGTTTGAGACGTCCCTAGAAAAGGAAGAACCCTTCCATTACATCTTCCATCGGGGAGAGATCAAAAAGCCTCTCATCAGACACAAGATCAGATCAAGGGAATGAAATGAACTGGTATATTCTAGAGCGCTTGATTGCCTATGCTCTTGACCCAGCCTCGCGAAACCTAATACAAATAAAGTCCAGTCATAAATGGGTCAATACCAAGAAAGATTAATTAGAGTCCCTAAAAGATAAAGTAGGAAGGCGGGCGGGCCACCTATATCTCTGATACAAAGTCAGACAAAGCAAGGGAGGAGCCTTTACGTGTGTCAGTAGATCCTAAGCTACATAGCGGAACCCAAGCAAAAGGAAAGTGGGAAAGGAAAGTCTATTCCGTGCAATTACTACTTTAGGACTCCCCGTCGGAGAATTCAACTGGCGCTTTCGGTGATATAGTCAGCGGCGTACATACAAACAATTATGAGAATCAAGCCGAGTGTAGCGATTCCATTTACCATTATGGTGACATCCCACCTTACGGAGAAAGATCCTACTACATGGGAAGCTCTAGGTCCATCTCGTCCTGCAGCTCTAGAGAAGGGGCCGATTCGGAAACAGCTAAAAGATCAGCAGAAGTCTAAGCTAGAGGAGCCTTGCCTTAACAGTTGAGCCCATTTCCCCCCTTTCTTCTTCTCTTTCAGCACAAGTAAACTCTTCAGTTAACAGGTAACTGGGGCATTAGACTCGCCTCCCCTGCTACCTATACGGCTCTTTATACTTATTCTTGGTCTACTAGTTAGTCCAGGAGCCTCTAACGAGCACTTTACTATCATACTATAGGGAGGACAGGCGCACAATTCGCTACTAAACAAAGAACCTTGTATATGAAGAAAACTCTACAGCCAATACGAAAGAAGGGGCTAGTCTTCACTGCGCTAAATGTATCTAGGGTTTCAAGGGCCATTCTACTATTCTATTAGAAAAACATAGTTAGTTTAGAAAGGTCTCGTCTTTTCTTATCTTAACCAGTCGCAGACTAAATACACTATGGCTAGACCCCCATGATGTGAGAAAGCTCAAGATGCAAGCCGACCCTTATAAAAAAGGTGCAGAACGGAGGACGTAACAAAGAAGAATAACTCAAGTCGAGACGCCTACTTAGCCTTGCCAAGAACTTAATGCCTTTGAGTTCCCAATCAACAACCATATAGACAGATGATTGGCCTTCCCGAGAGACTCGGTGCATTTTGGCCTACCCAAACTCTTTTGGAGCCCTTTTCTAAGAGGCGGACGGGGATAATTCAAAGGGAATTCAATTAGCTCGACTGTAAAGGGAGATAGGCTCGACTAGAAGGAGAGGAGATAGTTTAAGACGCGACTGAAGTATGAAGGAGAAAGCCCGGAGGGGGATCGACTGCGAAGGACAGGGAGAGGAAAGAAGTTCTTATAAAGCTTTAGCATTACACGTCAAAAAGAAGATGTCAATGTGTTAAGCATCTTGCCGTCTCTTTTGTTTATGTTTAGTGTGTTCAATTTGTTAATTCTTTTATACGTATATGATAAGGAGCTCGTGGCACTCCCCTTATCTTTGGCTAAGGAAGAATTCACCTGGAATAGCATGTATGGGAAGTCTACTTGTTGTATAGAGCGCCTCATAGGAATGAAAAGGAGTAGATGACGGATCCTGCCAGTAAGAATGTTTATGAATCTATCAAATGAGACTGAGGCTTGTCTTTCAGTAGTAGAAGATGCTAGGCGAGATTGTGCGACTTGGATCTCAGTTTCTGACTTCTGAAAGGGCGTCTTCATTTCCTTTTTCTTGACTTATCGGACTTTATTAGACTTTCGAATCTGACTTAGTAAGGCAGCTAACCCAGTTATAGTTATGAGTTTCACATCACAAGAAGAATCAGTCTGAACTAGACTATTCATAAGCGGCTCCAGAAAGAGCTTTACCAGAACCTGGAGCTTCTGCAACAATTAACCTCGTGCGGAACTTCCCAAGAACTTCTATCTCTACTTCTATTGTCCTGGCTTCCCACTTACTCTGATAGGTAATTGACTGAGTTTACACCCGTCTTTTTGTCTACTTCCTCGGGTGCTTCTTTGGCTGGAATAGGGCTCTCTCTCTTATTGACTATTAGGAAGGAAGATGTCCGGACATATACTAAAAGCCGTCAAACATAAAAAGGAAACCAATTACCCAATTTCTCGTGGCTAATGTGCAAAAACAGAAAAAAGATGCCTTGGTGTCACGAAAGCCCTGGAAAGTCAGCATTTTTTTGAAATATTTTCAATCAGCTTTCAAACCAAGATGCCAAACCAAGTCCAGGGAAAGCTTTGGATTCCTGGCCAGCCACCTATCTATACTTGCAAGGGGATTCCTCTCAATCATCAGCATCGGCTTCTGTTCCTACTTCTGCTTGTTCAAGCTCACCGGCAGCTTGGGGGCAGGTTAACTACTGCCTCGACCGAAGAAAGATTGAGATTTTTGTGGAGCGGATTTCATCTCCTTCAACCCAAGACTCCAAGGGGCTCTCTCGCCTATTTTCCTATCGACGTGGAAGAGCCCTTGTGTATAAGTCTCGTGGTAAGGGGCACGGGCTTCATAAACGTAAGAGCTGGCTCGTAACAACTGGTACGCCCGCTGTATCTTTTTGGGGTAGGGATCTCCAGGTGCGCTTATTGATTTGATATGTCTAGCACATTAAAGCCCTCTTATTTTATACCTGCCGTATGAGACTACATATCTTAGACTCGTGAAAGTAAGTAGACTTCAACAACGGGAGCAGGTCCTTGTAAGAGAGTAGCCGCAAATCCACTAATATATTTAAAGAGTACTTTTCCTATCGAAGATTAGAACTCACAAAGATTTTTAGCTCACCTTCCTGTGCTTTAGAAAGATTGACAGTAAAGGCTGAGTCTTGTCCAGCTCTTACACGCCCAGGGACCTTATGTATACATTTGACCGATTCGTATAAGAGGGAACGTTCTAGCTTTTGGGCGGATGGCAGGGGTGAAAAAAGGTACTTATACGATGTCGACTACTTCTATGTACGGCATTCCTTTATGAATTTTTTTAAGCCCCGAAAGTCCACATTTGCTTTCTAAATCTCGAGAAAACTCTCAAAATCATCTTGAATTTACAGGAACGAGTGAGTGTAATCGAAGCCAAAGAGCCCGCGGCATCGAGAATAGACTCTCTTTACTTTCAAAAGTCAATCCATTGGGGAGAATGCTTCTTTATTCAAAAAACTAAGGGTGTAGAACAAAAGTGATCGGTCAAAATCCAACTTCTAAGCTGAAATCAAATGAGTAAGCGAAATCATATATGTGAAGCACTGTTTTCCTTCCTCTTCCTCTCGCTCTCTATTGTTTTTTGTGGGACAGAGTACTAGTTGCATGCCTTAACTAGTTATTCCAATCTAGAGTTCAAATTGAGACTGGTCTTGCTTTAAGACTCTCTCGCCCCTATTATCTTGCCCATGCTTACTGGCTTGGCTCTTTCTCTGCCCTCTAATTCTTCTAGAAAAAAGATTCTAAGTACAAGTTTAGAGGCACTCTCATAAGGAATCAATCTCAACATTTAATATGTTAAGTAAGGGCGTAAAAGCTACTTGTCATTGGACGACTTCTATCCCTTAGTCCAAAAACTCCCCTGTTTATAGGCCTCTTATTCAGTAAGGGATAAGACTACTACTGGTCTTTATTCTGGTTAGACCGACATTACAGTACAGAAAGGATATATAAAATAAGTCATAGAAGTGAATCAAAAAGAATGCAATAGAAGAAGCTCGATCTGATAGCCATCTTTTCCTACCTAATTAGACCTACAGAGGGCTATGCTACAGACGAAGTCAAGTAGTCGTTCCGTTCACATACATAACAGAGTTAAAGCACCCAATCCATTTGACCCTCTTGTAAATCACGAGGAAAGCAGGCTGGGTTTTCTCTTCTTTTCATATACAGCAGGGCAAGCCCTCCCTTTTTCTTCCGTTTCTCTCTGAGTTCTTAGTTAAAAGACGGCTAATATTGTTACTGATGCTGCCACGTATCCACTTGGTTGGTTGCTTTCTCGTTGGAAGGAGCATGCCTATGATTCGCTAATAGTCTCCCACTATCAAAGAAAAAAGAGTAGTTAGTACTACCACCAACATGAGTACTTCCTATTTTATGAGAGACTCTTCTCTATAACCGGCCTTTGGCCTTGTGAGAGTTTAATCGCCTTATATATAAGCTTGATCCGATACAATGGAGGGGCACTCTTAGTCAACAGCAAGAAATGGAAAGAGCCTTTATCCTTAATAAACGGGACACTAAGGTAGAAGGACTTGACTCATCAAGCAGACATCGAAAAAAGAACTCTCCGCCGAAGAATCAGAGAAGCTCGAGTAGTAGTAGTGTATAGTCCTGTCTCTATTTAATGTAATACTTGACTTCCTTTATGCCTTTACATGGCAGCTTACGTTGTTGAGTGAAGAGGGCATTGCCGGCGAACCAGGACGATGCATCGCTAAAAGAAAAGTAGTCGACGAAGGCAGCAGGAAACGCAGTTGAAGATGCTTTCATAGGGTATGTCGTGGATGTGATCACACGTGGATTTCTCTTATAGCCTATACTAGACTTGTTTTGAGGGAGAGAACAGCTCCGTAGAGCGATCGAAAGCTCCGGACCCGTGTAAAAGCGGTGAGGTGTTCAGCTTGTTAGATAACGGAAAGTAAGCTCAGATAGGTAGCGAAGCTAAGCTTCATATAGAATAGAAGAGGACTGGGTTGACTTTACATTAATTATTAGAAGTACATTTGGTAATTGGTGTCCGCGATAACGCGAGAGTAGTATCCATATGGGAGTAGTCGTTTCATGTGAGTCTTCTCTTTTTCTGGATTGGGGCAATAAAAGACCTTCCGTCTTATAAGCCTCTGTTTATGTGTGATCCATCACCCTTCTTCCCGATTCTGCGATTAGTTCTAACAGCTACTAGTAGTTATAAGGTGCCTCATACAGTCAGTCCTAAGAAAACTTTTGTTGTGACGCGGCCCTACTTTAAGATTTTTCTCTTGTTAACGTAGGGATTCTACTAAGCAGGGAGCTTTAGCCCGAGCGAGCTTGATAAGAAAAGAGGAAGAATCTTTCTTTTCCGCAGCTAAATGAGTGTATTATGACTTACCTGATGCCATCTGACAAGCATACATATAAGAAGTAGCTTTCCGAAACACTCTAAGAAGCCAGACGCTTACAATAGATTCATTCTTCTGCTTTGCTATATATAAGGTAAGCGGGAGAGTAGAGCGTAAGCTCACTAACGAAATGAGAATATAGAGTATATGGTCACCCGTCGCAGTCTTAAGCTCCTGTGAAGCCGCCTAAATTCTTTTTATAGGCAGCTCACTCTCACTAAGAAACTAGAAAGACTATAAGAAAGTGGCATCTCACATGGTATACTTACAAGACACTTTCTTAAAGAAGAAGTTATGAGACGAGCAAGTAACCTCAACAACTGGAAGAGATAAGAAAAGATCTATATATAACTAGTTATAAGAAGGGACATGCCCTATCCACGGGACTTATGCACCCACCTCATTACGCATTCTTAGCATAAATGGCTCCGTTTGTCACTAGGCCTTTGTCCTTGACAGGTTAGGGGAGCTCAATTAGACCAGTAGGGCTGCACTACATAGCTTGAGAGATTTTTATAGTAGAATAGAGCAAGTACGCAAGTTCGACTAGAGCTAAGGAAGTTTTGCACGGGACTTAGACTTCCATTTGAAGAAGTGGGGTCTTGATAAGGACGTTATAGTGGGTCAGTTAGAATCTTTCCTCATGAAGTAGATGTGCTATACCGGGGGGTAGAATAGTGGGGGGCAGAAGATCTCGCATACTTCTAAAGAAAGTGAGGCAAGCGAAGGCTCCTTATAGATGGCAGACTCTGTCTCGACCGAAGAAGTCTTAGAATCCCTAGTCGAAGACGCTCTCGATCTTCAAACTCAAGGAAGACCCTCTTATTCAGTAAGAGACAAAGGTCTCAGAGGAAGAATTGACCCGTAATCTTAGAACAATCCTGCAAGGGGAGACTCTTAGGAAGGTAAGATCCTAATGTATCTCTTTTAGGATATCATATCTAAGGATAGGCGGTACCTACCATTTCCGTAGGAGATGGCTCGTCTTTATCCTGCTGTTCCGCTTTCTTTGTTTTAGCCTCACCTCAAAAGGGTCCTTATTAAACAAACCTCGTACAGAATTAAAATTTAATGTAGTATAACAAAAAGCGATTTAGCCAATGTAGGGGTTGTGCATCTCGAGCATATAGGGAAGATCTTCATTCCCTTGGACTGCTTCCTGCTTTCATCCGAAAAGGCTGACTTTCTTTCTCGATGAAGTTTCTCAGTGGATTCCTTCGGCCCTTTGGTATCGCTGTGCTCTCGTTCCCGAAAGATTGTGCAAGTTAAGTCAAGATTCATTTTTTATCTTTTTAGTAGAACCTTTGGATTCATTATGAGCTGAAGTTTCCGCGGAAGCTGCCACATCATAAGTGTCCCTTTACTTGACAAAGCATGGGCTCTTTTTCTGATCATCCCTCGCGGACAAGGATTCTTCGACGGCTGTGTCTTCGTCATCGGCTTTATCGACTAATGACTCCCTATTGTATTAATTGATCAAATGCCGTTACTTTCAAAAGCCATTAAAAGAGCGTTGCACGTTAGCTGATGTCCGAAGGTGGTACCGTTACGTATATGGATAGCCTTTCTTGTCTTCGTAAAGCCCTGCCCCGATTCAAATGGATTCGTTTTCATACTCAGTTAGCATGGCATTTCCTAAAAGGCTTAGTATGTAGAATGATGTTCCTGTCAGGAAGAAGGAGATAAAGATATTTGGAAACTCATAGCAGCCGCCTGCCTGCACGGGAGTCCTAAAAGGGTGCACAGACGCCTCATCATGCTGGATGGGCGAGGCGCTCTAGTCTGCTTTATCATATGTAAGAGAACCGGGTGAATTGAGCTTTCCCTGTCCTAAGAAAAGGCCCCGCTGCTTGCCTCCTAAGCTATTTGGATCCTCATTCGATAGAAAGAAAACCCTCAGTTCTAATTCGAAAGTAAAATTATCATACAAGATCCGTTTAGAATAGTCGTTTCTTATCAACGACACAGGCCTAGGGACAAGATCGTCCCGCTGGTAGTGAAGTTAGTGTGTTGACGGAATAAGAGAAGTAATCCAATCTTAATTGAATTTATGGATTTAACTTCTTTATCTTATGCTTGGGCTTAGTCAAACGAGTTCAGTTCTGGAACCTCAAATCAAAAAACTTATTGGAAAAGCCGGCTTAATTGGAGTTTTTCTTTTCTAATACACGAAGGTGCATGCCCACCCCAGTGACTCTCTTCCTAGCGACCGGGGATAATGCAATCTTCTCGCGTCTTTGTTTCTAGAATGCCTTTCGAGCAAAATCTTTTAAATTAAAAGGGGAAATAAGCAAGTTCTCGAATACCTATTTGCTTTGCCAGAAAAAAGGAGTTAACGCTCTTTCAGCTCTGCACGGGATTAGGGCTGAAGCCCCATTTATGGATGCGTGGACGGCTGTCTAGAGAAGCTTGTCATTTCTCAAACAATAGAGCAACAAGCCACTTTCACTACAGTATAACAGGGCCTCATAAAAAGGAGGATGTGATTGGGATAAAAAGTTTCCATAAACGTCAGTGGATAAACAGGGGTTAGACTTCAGTACTACTAGTAAGCCCTTGTCATTTCATATATTTACATATGCTAGTTGACCCAATGGCTCCCTGTTGCCGGCGATTGATCCTCTACGTTCACACAGTCAGCGATCTATGCTCACACTCGAGAACAAGGGTTCTAACCTCCCTGCCCGGTATATAAGACTTCTTTTATCCTCGGCGTCAAACCTTCTTTGAAAAGACACCAATTAGTCGGTTTTAATAAAGGGTTGGAAAAAGACATGCTACGAACAAGATCCTTGTCGTCACCGATCCGGGGGTGCATATATAATGCATAATACTTAGATTAGATACGAAAGGCAGAAAGTCTCCTCAAAACAACGCTCTTTGCTGAGCCCGAGGGGATTCCACAAGCACCTTTAAGTATGATTTGTTATGACTCAAATACCATTCCTGATGAAGCGGCGAATGTGTTAACAAACTTGCTAGGGTTTTTCCGAAAGTATGTCATCAAGGTCCTTACGGCAAGCTATATCACTGACTTTGTTTATATGACTCAATACGAAGCCTAATGAAAGATTTGCGTCTTTCCTACGTGAGATCATACATTTTCTCTTACGGGTATGCAGCAACCTCTATATAGGAAAATAAAAATCGACTCTAATTAGGGCGCCTTCGTCCGTCGAGACATAAGTTGGCTCAAGCAATAGTGAATAGGGGGCTAAAAACTAACTTACTTACTGGCACAAAAAGACAAGAAAAGCTTCTATAGGGCAATTCCCGGACCTGGCGGATCTTTGACACCAAAAATGTCTTAAAGTGTCCCCATTCTATAGACATAATAAATATAAAGAATAAATATAAAGAAGGTATGACCAATCCTGCTACCAAAAGACATCTGACTTGACTCGAGTGCTAGCCAACAACCTTGTTAGCGACCGAGCTCTAAAGAACCATAAGGGGGTGGCACTTTGCCCATACATAAAGGCAGATCGAGGATGATCTCGTGTACCGCCCGACGTCCTCTCCTCTAGTTAAATACGTTTACTCAATCAAAGGTGGGTTGATATGAATATAGACGTAGCAAGGGAAGGGTCTACGAGCGTTAGAGATAGGAACGTAGTGGACATATATGAGGATTAGGCTGTTTACCAGAATCTCACTGGGCGAGCAGAGGCAAAAGTCAAGTAAACAGGTTGTCGCGGTTGGCAAGCGGGCTTGACTGTCCGTGTTAAGGATAGGGGATCCCCGTTCGTTTATTCCGCTCATGCTGTTGAGGGAGACGTGGCTTATAGTATAGACTTTTTAAGAATAGAAGGGGATTAGCTCATCCATCAGTAGTAATTCCTTTCTTGTTTTTTAAGTATTCGTCTTTTATGAATTTCGTGGATTAGCGGAAAAGGGGTTTTGGCCGGAAACGCTGGGGCGGCATGAGCTTCACCTGTTCGAAGAACCAATTCATCCATATAATTAGAACTCGAAAGAGAAGGTTTTGATTGGGCTATTTTCGAAACGAGACTAACTGAGCAGCTAGTTCCGTGTGTAGAATCCTTGTTAATGACGCGTTCTACTTTAACTTTTACGGACTTCTCAATTATACATAATATAACAAGGGCGTTTCAACCTCTCATAAGAAAAAGGCAAGCCACCACCATCTCTCCTGGGTTTGCGAGTGGATATGCTGCGAGCAGACTTAGTGATTTAAACCTAAACGGGAGCATTCAAAGGAAGCAGTACAAGCTATAACAAAAAGCACAAAAAATAGAAGGGTCCACACCATTACACAACCAAGATTTTTTCGAGAGAGAAAGGTCAACTTAAAACGTTCCGGCATACAAAGAAAGGGATTGAGTGCTCGCGACTTTAAAACACAGGAAATCTTATTATGATCTAACCTAGAGGTTAGGATTAGCATCGAAGCTTTCACATCAAGGGCGGCCGCCTCGAGCAGCCAACTGGAACCGCTTTTGTTATAGCTTAGGCCTCTCTTTCCTCTCCTACACTCGAAAACAGGACCAAGCCCTTTTGTTTTGTAACGCCCAGGGCTGAAGTCCCCTTTTATGAACAACGCTACGTTCCAATCATAGGAATTTCCTATGCCTTCTTAAGAGCCCTTCCTGATGAAAGATGCTAAAGGAAAGGAGTCAGTGAACAAAGAAACTCTGTATATAGAACGCGAAGGGAGTGCTTATGGAATGAGATGAGATTGCGTTTTGTTTTGAGCTGAGTGGAATGTGCTTCACAGTAAGTCAGTACCGGGATTGGGTTGTTGATTCCATGCATAGGAGCAAGCCCCTTCTCCTTTAAAGATATAGGGATCAAAGCGGAATTGTTAGAGTCTTTTCGTCGGATTGAAAGATTGTGATGCCCACAAGTGACGTTTAGACATCTTTGATGGTGAATTATTAACAAGGCATTGAATCCTCTTCTATACTATAGCCGGCAGCGCAGCGTCCACTGAGAAAGAAGGTCTAAAGGACTTGGCAACTGTCCTCGATTTCCTTTCCTATTCGAGAAACAAGGATTTAGAAAGGCTCGACCAAAGGAAGAAGACCAGAAGCGGGACTCGACTGACAAGAAAGGAGCCACTAGAATGCAAGTTGAAAATGACGTATTAACTCAACATAAAGGTCTTCCTAAAAAGAAAGTCTTTATGAATTCCTCCCCAGCCACCGAACGCATACTGACCTAGCCAAGCCCAAGACTTATAAGCGCCTTTTATGTATCCTCTCTTAACTAGTAGACCCAGCTTCGGTCGTCTCGTATAGAACGAGCGATAGACCTGAACCAACAAATTAGGAACCCTGTGTCTAGCTGCTTTCGAGGATGAGTCAAAGGCAAGAATAAGTGCTCGAACGAAGAGAGAGGACAGATATAAGTTAAGCTTTACGTATCCAAAGAATTAAATGATGAAATTGTATTCTTTCTTATATACGTATATGCTTTAGACCTTTTTTCACGCAATTAAAGAAAGCTTTACCCAAAGGAAAGAGAGTTCACGGAAAAGAATGTGAAAAGGGAAAGAAGAAGAAAGCTCTAAAAATTGTCTTAAACACCTTTCTTCCTATTTTGTTTGTGCAAAAGTCCAATCTTTCTTAATTCTTATATATGTATAAGATCGTTAAAGCAAAAAGAGCCTACTTTCTTTCTGTCCCTTAGGGATTGATTCGGAGTTGAACGAAAAGTAGACAGACTCCTTCTTTTTCTCATAAGGAAAAGTTGCCTGTGAACTTCTTTTATATGCTATGCGATCGCGTCGAAGGAAGAAAGTCTCCCACGCCGGTAAAAACTGACATCAAATGCGCAAATCAAGGGTTAAATAGCTCGGCTAGAAGGAGCGGGGAGGAGAGAGATGAAGAGCACAGCGACGAGGAGAGGGAAGATAAATAGCTCGACCAAGTGGGATAGGGATTGAAGACGCCTCTGAGCTTCGTTTTGATAACCCAGCCGGTGAAGACTGAAAAGGCGGGTTCTCTCCCCTATTTCGTCAAGAAGTGAACATCCGCTGAGGCATAGCATGATAAACCGACCCGCCCCTTATGTTATGTCTGGTATGGAGAGGGTACGCTGGGCCAGCACTTCCTTCTCTTAACTTTTGTGCCGAGGTTGGGATGGATAGATCGGTTTCGTTTTCTTAAAAGCTATATGCAATCAGGACAATTCTCTTCCTGTCGACACTGGAATCGATGCCGAAACTTCTTTAGGTTTTCGTGGATACAGAAGTGGATGGACCGCCAGCCTTTGGAAGTAATGTCCATGGTTAGACTCAAGAGTGACAATAAGGACGAGAATGCTCTCACGCTAAATAAATGAAGGATTTTTCCTTTAAATGTCCGATGAGAAAAGCATTAAAAGGGGTCAGGAAGCAACCGAAGGTCGCAGTCGCATCCTGAAAGACGTGAGGGCGCCTAAAAGCCCGCGTATACCCATTGTTTTTAGACCCCATGGGACGACCAACCATTAGAAATAGGTAACGAGCCCTACTTTAATTTATCATAAATCTTAGCCGTGACTAATTTCGGAAAAGAATTCCAAGGAAAGAAGCGGGCGGTTGATAAGTACCACCCCTCCCTTCTGCATTAGCTGGCAGCTTAGGTCGACCTCCTCTCTTTTTAAGCAAGGGCAGTTTACATATAGAATATAAGAAAGATCAAAGGGGAGTCTCGACCAAAGGCTAAGCATATGATTTTCCTTTTATAAAAGAATGTTGAAAAAACTTTTTGGACATTTGATTCGTCAGTTTCCCATTCAAATTAAATTGAATTAATCATAAGATTAATTAATGAATGACGGACTAAAAGATTGTATAAAGTCTTTAAAAGATGCGCGAACTCAGGCTAGAGGAAAGGCACGCACACCCACAGGAGGTTGGTTGTTACGAGAAAGGCGATCTTCCCGGGGACGGGGGGCAGCACACGAAAGAGCTTCTCCGTTTCGTTTTAGTTTTGAGAAATGCATGTGTATCACACTTTTGCAACGTACGCGGTTAAACTACTCTCTGGTCTCTCGACACTAAGGCTCGACTAGCCTTGTCCCTGGCTTACTCGTTTGTTTGTTTTAAGTGGAGGCGGCTTTCTTGTTCAAAAGCAAAATAAAGGGCTCGGGCTCCTAAAACAGAAGCACGTGAGATGGCATTCTCAAAACAAAGACTTAGGTATCAGAGTGAAATTAAGAGGTGAGTCTTTTTGACGAAAGATTTCCAATTACTGTGCTAGTTGTACCTTGTCTTTCTTATCCCGTAAAGGGTCGCAATATCGAGCTTTATTATAAGAAGGATGTCCATTCCTCAAGCAAAGATGGCACAGGCTGGCTTCCTTCCTTCTCCTATATTATATGCTCTTTGTGAAGCAAACGGACTTTCCCAACCGCCCCGAAGGAAGGGATCGCCCAGTCTTCCAAGAAGATGGCAGCTATGGCAGGAAGGTTGGATCCTTTAACAAAGACAAAGAAAATTTTTTACTCCATTTAATAGGTTACTCGTACGAGTCGAGTCAGATTAGCGCTCATCCATCTATTACGTATGATGATACCACATAAGACAAGAAGATTCATTCAGTTAAGACTTAAGACTTAGGGCGCTTCCCCACAACTCACAAGAGGGTGCTTGAAGATTAGCTGAAGAACGAAAGCAAAGTGCCAGCAAAAGAGGGAAGGAAGGATCAGTCGGTTCCTGCGAGGAGTTTTCGATTTAGGACTCTCTTTTCCGAGACAAGACACAACGGGGGCGGTACCTACAACTGAGGTAAGACTTCTCTGTCTGTCTTAATTTAGAGTCTTCTTTCCAGATTGCCATTTCCAAATCTAAATGTCGATGGTGAGTTCGACAAGCATTAAAGGCCCTTTCTTTTACTCGGTTTGAAACAGCAGCTAGGGTATGAAATGACTTGACTGAGAGGAGAGGATAAGGGCTCGCATATACAAGCAAGGGGAAAAGGCTCGACTAAAAGGAGAAAGAAATGAGGCTCGAGCATAGCGAGAGGGCCCGGAGGAAATTTATAGCTCGACCGTAAGGGAGAGGGGAGAAGAACGATAGTGAGAGGAAATGTAATTGGCGAGCGTAGCGAGAAGAGAGAAGGGCTCGACTAACAGGAGAGGGGATAGGATAGAACGAGCTCGACTGCCAGGGAGAATAATAAAAGACTCGGGCAAAGCGAGAGGGGGCATGACTCGACTGAACTATGAAGGAGAGGGGCTTGTCCCTGGAAAAACTTCAAAGAAGAAAACAAAAACCAAATTTAGAAGAATTAATGTGCATAATCAGAAAAAGAAGACGTTCTTCCGAAAATCCTCGGAAAGTCAGACTTTTTTGAAACAAAAAAACGTTAGGTCGATCTCTTAGTCCTATGAAAGGCAAGCTAACCGGCTACGCCAATTCCTTATGAGTTCGCGTACCACTGCAGGAAGGACTCTGTTCAGTAAACCCTCCCATGTCGGCCGCCAATCTTTGCCAGCCCAATATCTCGCTCAGTCCAATATTAAGTTAGAACGGGTTTGCAAGCATTACGCCTTAACGCGCTCTCCCTCCCGCCAAGCATTCTGCTATCCTAACGTTACAAGCAACGGTATGCATTCCAATCTCTCCCGCCCCCTAACGGCCGAGTCTTTCATCCCTACCCGTAATATGCGCTTATCTTAATATGGCGGCTTACAAGCACAAGGACTAAAATAGAGGCTACGCCCTTACTGCAGTCCCCAAGCGAGGCTCGAGAGACAGAGACCTGCTCCTGGGTGGGTCTCAAACTGCGTCTCTTTAAAATGATACGCGTTCAAACAAAGGGGGGCAAGAGACCTTTCCTAACCTGCCCGTTTCGTCTACTACACCTGCTCTACCCGTTCTATCGGGATAGGTATGCAAACGAGGTTTCGCCAGGAGGAGTTAGTTCTCAAGGCGCAGTAAACCGCATCTCATTGGATTTAGCCTTCCCTGTAAGTGAAAGTTTTTGAAGTTCATCCAGCAATGTCAGGCTATGTGCCTCCCCCCTAAATTATATGATTTCAGGGGATGAAGATGACTACTTTCTCATAGTTGGCACATGTAAGAATCTAATACGTAGTCCGATCCTACTTCTGTATCAGGACAATTCCACTTACTATACACCTTTCTCGATCGGGAATCCCCGGCTTCTATAAGAGATTTTGAAAAAGACTAAAAGAAGTCGTCAACAAATAAAGCGGCGTATCTTTTATTAACTCCCTTGTGATTCTATTCTATGGAGACTTCATATCAATAAGCTGTTGACTTACTATGCTTAGACGCATCCGCTAGATGGTTCCAGTGTCACAGGAGATGTCTCACTAACGAGATAGATGTTAGCAAAAGCTGCTGGAAGAAGATCACTTTTCTTTTCCTACGAGATTCTAACGCCTACATTACTCGTATTTCATAACTCTCTCTGTACCGGCTACCATAGTACAAAGGCTGTGTGAGAAAATCCCCACTTAATGAATATTAGGGCGCCTCTTTCCAACAATAACAATCAAACTCGAGTATAATACTATAATAAAGAAAGTAAGTACACCGCGACTGGAGCTCTAAGCCAAGACTTCTATTATAAGAGCTTAGTACCGAGAAAGGAAGAAAGAAGGTATGATTCCTTTTTTATTCCCGTGAAGTACCTACTACTTGGAGAAAGGTCCCTTGATAAAAGGGCTTCTGCCCATGTTTCCGCCGCTTACGCCGTATTCTCTAATTACCGCACGCAGGATTTGTTTACATTGCAACTGCTCGAAGGCTATGATCAATCTCAGAGACAGTAGTCGGCTGTAAGTAATTGTTATGTTCTAGTCTTGTTCTAGTTGTGTGATGGTTGGGCCGAAACTTTGATCTCAACCTGGAGCCTTTTTCATTAAAGCTATGATTCGCCCGTATGACCTCTATCTTCACTCGTACTTATACTTATATAAGAAAGTTCAATGTAAAATTGATCCATTTTAAATAGCGTTGACTGAGAACGCGGCCCTTTTCTTGGTCCTTTATACATATCTGGTTAAGCATACTTTTTGCCTCCCTCAAGCCGTATCGTGTCGAACCCTCACTTGCAGGCCTCAGCTTTTAGGGCACGTTCGGAGCACTGCTATTATATACATATGCTCAATCTTAATGTTAAGGGCATTCTATCGCCTTTCACTAGTCGAAAGACCTTACAGGCAAACCCCCTCTCCTTTCTTTTTTCTATTTCTTCTATGTCACTGTTATATAGTACTCTCTTCATAATGATGGGGCTTTATACCTACCTGGTTCCGATCCTATCTGGGCGAATGAACAAGAAGTCGTATATAATAAGAAAAATTAGACCCCATTCCTCCTCTACCACTTTCTTGCGCGTAACATGATAAGCGCCAAGTCTCGTAGTTACGAATAACCAACCTTCGCCTGGTAAAGTTGGCTTACTGAGTACGAATTCTCGGTTGATGAGTCCTCTGACCGATAGATAACATGTTCCTATAGAAAACTCTCATGCTTCACCTCTCCCCGCCTTCATACTTCAGCCTCACCTTTCTCCTCTCCTTGCCAGTCGACCTCGTTACCTCTCCTCTCGCTATGCTCGAGTCTCATTTCTTTCTCCTTTTCAGTCGAGGCATTAAATCCTTGGCAGTCGAGCTATTTAAACCGAGCCTTCCCTCCTCAGCCGAGCCTTTCTCCTTAGCAGTCTTCATCCCTCTCCTTGGCAGTCGAGTCCCATTTCAGGCCCTCTCCCTCTGGTTGAGCCTTTCTCCTCACCCGCGTTCGTACCTCAGGAGATTTATCCGCCTCTCGTATTCACTCGAGTCTTTCATTCCTAACAGTCGAGCCCCTTTTTTCCTTATCATTCCCGGAGTCCGGTTAGATTCTACATGAATGGAAACTCTCTTCTTTCTAATCTTCCTTTCTCGCTCGAGTTCTATTCCTCTTTCTTTAGCTTTCTTGCTTTTTTAAGGCTCATACACGTAGTCAATATGCTGTATTATGACTTTCCGTTCTTTGCTTTAGTTCAGTCTCTTTTTCATTATAGAATTGTGGATGTACGATCTCAGTCTTTACCTTTAGCATCAAGAGCTTCTTCTTTCGGATCAGCATCTCCTTCTCCTTTCTTTGTCTTTCTTTCTTGCGATGACAAGACTTTGAAGTCTCCGCCGTTGTCTTGGTTAGCCAACTTTCTAACTATTCTAGAGTCTCCATCTAGAGCAGTTTCTTCCCTCTTCTTGCTTTATATGCGCGCCTTTAACTATCTATCAGGATCACTTTAAGCTCCTAAATGCGTATCCACTTTAATTTCTTTATCTTCCATTGGAACTTCGTCCCTTGCATATCTATCTTACATCTTCGAAATCTCTATCTAGGCGTCCTACTTATGCCAGTCGCCGGGAGTAGTAGTTGAAATAGAACGCTTTCTCCAGCCCGCACCTTATCCATCAACCGGATAACGGAACTGACTTCGAATGCTATCCCTCTCCTTTTCAGTCTTCTCCCCTCTCCCTTACGGTCGAGAAAGAAATTTCCTCTGGGCTTTCTCCTTAACAGTCAAAGGGATAAACCCCCTCTCGTATTCACTCGATCCCACTGCGTGCCCTCGTCGTTAACACTCGAGCACTTTATACCTCTCTTTCTTAGTCGAGTCCCGACGGGAAGGATCGGATCAAGAACCTTGTAAGCTGGAACCAACGCCAGAGTAGGTTACGTCGAGGAGCTTGAAAATATGAGAATAATAGAAGACAAGAAGGCGGCGCAGATAGAATCTAGTTCCGGCATGATCTTAACTGAAAAGACGGGCATATTCATATTCTTGAGCGAGCTTTCTCCTCCTATTATGCTCCTGATGGATAAGATTTTGCTTTCTCAAACTAAGGGTGGAATGAAGTGCTCTTTCTTTACTATATACCTTTCCTAATTAATTAGGCCCATTTGGTATCAATTACCAAGGAATTAGACCATTACAATACGGTGAAGGAAAGCTGCTTAAGATAAGAAAGAGCGTCCCAATAAGACTATAGTTGCAGGTCCACGGGCAAGGTAGAACACGACAACTTCTCATAGAAAGCTCGTAGTAAAGATACAGTGTAAGGTTGTTTAACAAGATAGCGTCTATAAAGCTCTTGCCCAGTTTACTAAATAAACTCGGGATGTAAGTTAGCTAGTTTATGCATTTTGAGGCAACAGCCGCTTACCCTGCCTAGATCAAAGAGATCCTCTATCTACTACAGCATTATAGAAGTTAAAAGAGAGTCGGCTTATCATATGATCCCGAGTCCAGTAAGACTCTCCTTAGAGTTTGGTGGAGAAATCCCTACCTTATTAAATAAATGGAATACAATCATAGAATTCTTTATTTTAAAAGACTTTCTCCGGAGGCATGTGAACCTATATAACTAGCCGGATCAGAGGAATGGAAACAGCTGTGCCCTTACTTCGAGTCCTCTCGCTTTGCTCTTCGCCTATCTCCTCTCTTGGTAGTCGAGCCTTCCTTCCTTAAGGACACCACTTCGGGCTATCTCCTTAACAGCCACCCCTCGTCACCTCTTCTCTCCTTTACAGTCGATACCATTTCGAGCTCTTTCCCCTCTACTACTACTAGTACTTTATAAGTAGCATATGAATGAATTTGTACGTACTTACTGACTATTAGGGGAGCTTCCTTCGACGGCAATTACAAAGGACAAAGGTCTAAAGGAAGAAAGGGGCAAACGTTCAGCAAGCCCACCTATTGGTATTGTCTGTCAGCTTCTTTCTTTGACAGTCTTCGTCACGAACTTTTAACAAGTAGCTTCGTTAACCTGCTCGTTACTATACTTGCTCATTTGAAAAGAAAAAAACAAAGCTATAAAGATCGACATCTATAAATACAAGAAGGGAGACTGTTCCGAGTGGAAATGCACATGGACCGGGTTTTGATCGAGACATTTATTCGAAGAAGTTAAGCACCAGTTTTTACAGACGTAGCAATTGAAGCGCACGTACGCGAAACCAGTCTAATCCCTATAAAGACTAAGGGTGGGATCATCTGACTCTTTACCTTGGCTAAGCAAGTGCGTTTGCCTCATTCTTTGATGAAACTCCTTATGAGTGTTCCGAATATAAGTAAGAATGGGCATTCAAACAAAGGCTTTATAGAAAGAGGCGGACCCTGCCCTCGGCTCTCGTGGACCACAAGCAGTACCTTTTGGCAATTCCACTGCATCACGCAATATCCCTAGCCTGCTTTCTTTTTATTGCAGTATGCGCTCGAAGAGTCGCGTATAACTGACTATCCTTCTTCGTTGTTCAACTACGCTCGTATCCACTATTGCTATAGAATAGTGTGAGCCGAGGTGTATTGTAGATGTGTGGGTATAGGCTTTCGCGCACATTTATATATATATATATATAGTAAGAAGTCTATATATCAGACTGATCGAAGTCGGTAACAGCTGTCTTGGCAAGGTGTTGTGTTTGCAGACGAGAGGCCCCGCATGCCTTAACAAGCGCAAGCAGCGTATGTGTAGAAGGATGGAATTTTTATGTCAAAGAGTGGCAAACCTTTAGTTTGTATTAATAAATTCTACTATATTGAGTGGGATCGATGGCTGCCTTAAGTAGCAGCATCTGGGCTCCCTTTGGCCGAACAACTAGCCCTTATACTCACGTGTATAAAGAAGTATAGTACATAGACATACCATACATATAGGGTGGCTAAGCCCAAGATAAGGAAGAAGAATGAAATGACTCGACCGAGGGAAGAAAGAAGTTATCAAGAAGTAATCAATGAGCAGCACGATCCTTTGAGAATGTACGGGCGGGACCAGACAAAGAAAGATAGAGGAAAAGGGGAAAAAGATAAGGCGTAACAGCCAGACCTTGTTTCAACATACATATTTAAAGGGCGCTTTGACGACTTGGGAATGTAATAAAGAAAGGACAAGATCCTCCTTCTCTACACAGGGCTAGCAAAGCTGGTGAACTTATCGCCTTCTCGAGCACGCACGTATAGTCGCGCCCAGTCCTTAAGCATAGGAATGCGAGGAGTATAGATAGATAGTCAGTCTGAGGACTTCCCTGAGCTAGAGTAGAGTAAGCGAGTGGGGCCTTTTTCTCTTATCTTATTTGGGCAAGCGCTCGAGCCTAACATCTGAAATAAGAAAAATAGGTAATCTCAGAACGCTAGTACAGAGGGGCAGTTCGGGCTCTGCTCGAAGGAAGGAGAGGAGAGAGGTGAGGCTGAAGCATGAAGCCGAGGAGAGGAGAGAAATAGGAAAAGACTGAAGTGGGACTCAACCGAAAAGTAGAGTAATTAGATTAAATGACTCGCATATAAATAAGCGAAGACCAAGCGATAGTGAGAGGTCTAAAAGGCTCGAGCAAAGCGAGAGGGACCGGGGAGGAGGCTGAAGTACGAGGGATCGGGGTGAAGACTGCTAAGGAGATGATAAAGAAGGAAATCTTTCGTTTTAAAATTAAAATGCTGTTTGGTAAAGTAAAGCCTTTTCTTTGTTCTCACCTTCTTCTAACCTCTCAACGACCTACCTATCAGTAAACCCTTTAAGTTAAGTATAGGCCGAGCTTACCTCAAGGGCCTGAAATTCCCTATTCCAAGAGACCCATTCCGTTGTGCCCGATTCTTTCTTTATTTCATTGGTATGAAAGGGTACCTCAATGAACAAGTTGCTTTATCCTTACTATCAGTAGGATCCGGTTCCTGGTAAAGATTCCCATATATGTAGATTAATCTCTCCTTTTAGTATAACCGTGATCTCCAACACCATCATTAAAATCTGCAAAAGCTTCGTCGACAGCAAAGACTTTTACTGGTCCATCAACAGACTAAACTGCTAACTTCATTTAATCTCGTGCTTCAACTGGATCTGCTCCTCATGATTCAGAGGATCTCTTTCTTAATTAGGTATAGGTGTGACCTTTCTTGCTTGTTCTGGGGCTTGGTCTGACACGGCTGAATCTAAATAGGGCGGTCGAACCTCAGCTTGCCCTGCCGAAAAGGAGCTCCTTCCCCCTTGATTCTACAGCTGCGATTCCACGATCTCGTCTTACTTGTTGTTACTTTATAGAAGCTCTTTTAAAGATTCTGCTCTTCCCACAACGCGCCACAATCTTATGAAACCACTGCTCCTTAGTCTTCGACTTATCCTGCTGAATCTGCTCGAGCTCCAGCTTCTGACTTCTGATGAGGCTGATGATGATGAAACAACGTACTCAGTTGTTGAGGTTTCTTTGTAATAAAACCAAGCTATAGGAGATCTTTGAAGGTCTGCCACTCTCTTTGAGGAGGTCTTTGTATAGGGCGGAAAAGACGGCCATCAGCCAAGTGACTACTAGGGCTGCCTAAAATATGATCGGTATTCGCTTGGCGCTGCTATTTCGGCGATCCCGTTAGACGGAACATTCGGACGACCACCTGACAGCATACGAAAACCACCCGGAGATTTGGGACGTATACGATGCCATCTGGTAAAAGAGTTCTAACCTAACTTAAAAAAGGGAATCCCTTTTGAGAATAAAAGAAAGAAAATAAAAGAAAAGATCTTGTAGGGGGTCAAGTCGCAGATAGTCTAGTTTATATTAGAAAGATTAGAAAAGGGAAGCATTCTCTTATAGTACGAGGGCACTTTGGTACTGTATAAGATCAAAAGAGTCGGCCGGTCGTTCTTTACATAAATTCCAACATCAAAAGCAGCTTTGGTAGAAACTTCGTCTTCCTCCAGTTATAGGTATGGTACATATGCTACTGCGTTTTCTTCTCCTCTCCTAACGGACCTCTTTTCACAGAAAAAGCAAGCAGTGCCTAAGCTCGTTCGGTCTTTCGATGCTCCTGGTTCTTACTTTATGAAGTGGGAAGTTTCCGCTTTAAAGAAAGGTTTTATAAAGTGGGGTCCCAAAAGTAAGTAAAGGTATATATAGAATGTCCCTTTCTTTCCAACATCAAAAGCTCCTTCGTCTGCCTCTTTGTCCTTTTCAACCCGACAATCTGCCCATTAGTAAATTAGTAAGTAGTAAAGGTCCCGTCAGCCAAATTAAGTATAAGACTCTTTGTCTATATTATAGGGCTTTCTCCCATCAAGAGCTTTGGCTTAAGCAAGAGCCCTTTCTTTCCAAGAGCATCATAAAGCGTCTTAGCAGCTTCTGAAACTTCTTTTCCTTTGGTTGCTTCGATTGGGCCTTGTTTTTCCTATACTCATACGGCTGCTCCTGACTAGTTGGGTGAAAGGGGAAAGCCCCTCGTTCCGTTCTTCCTTGTTCCTTGGTATGCCTTGCAGTTGTAGAGAGTCCCCATTAGCTTCAGCAAGAGCCCCCTCTTTCCAACATCAGAAGCATCGCCAGCTATCTCAACTTCGTCTCCACCACCTGCATCAAAAACATCTGCGTAAACTTCTTTGTTCTCTGGCCCAGGTCTACCCGATGTTCTAGTCCCGCTTCTCCCAGCATGAGTGAGAAAGGATCTCATTATCATATACGTATATAAGAGTGTTTAAGAGATTGGGCTTGTAATTTCTAGTTGGTTTAGGTATAAAAGGGAGACTTAAAAGGAGAGGGAAAGCTGCTTAAGGCATTGTGCCGCTGGCAGCCCTTACGTAGACCTAGGCTCGTCACTAACGCTCTTTGCCTCTTTCCTTCCTTACTTGAAATCCAAGGCATCCCAATCGCCTTTTCGGCCCGCAGTAGTGGGTGGACTATAGTCACTTCGGGGCATTGACAGAGGTCTAGGATTACAACGTAAGGAAGGAAAGATGTTTAACAGCTTCAAACAATTAAGCACTTTCGCTCGTTGTAACGAGTTAGAGCTTTCTTTATATCCCCCTTTCCTTTTAGTCGAGCACTTAAAAGGGCCTTTGGGACATCAGTACTTCTTCTTTGTTCGGTCGGCGGGGAGGGATTAATAATGGACTTTGCCTTTATGTTGTTTTAACGTTCGTGGAACTCAGCCCAAAGGCATGCCCGCGGCTTCGCTCCTCTCCCTCTTCTTTGCACTCGAGTACCACTTCGGGCTTATCTCCTCTCCTTGTCAGTCTCCGTCTCTTTTCTTTTTCTGTGTTCTGACCGGAGAATTAGATCAATTTCGTCAACACGGTATTTATTCTCGCGTGCTCGGGAAGTCCTTTCCCCTTAGCCTTACAATTTAAAACTTGATCCAGCCTAGACTCTGAACTCCCGTACCTATTGACTCAACACCACTTTCTTCCAACCCCCTGTTCGTGCGATTTCTTTCGTGCTACGAGAGGCCCTTCTTTTCACGATTTCCTTAGAGCAAGCAAATGGTATATAAATTTCAAAGAGGGGATGACGGGAATGAGTCACTCGGAAAATCTGACCTATGCTTTGAAAAGTTAACCCAAGCTCACCCAAGCTCACCCGAGCTTGACCTTGAATAGAAAACTTCCTTAAGGGCACGCTCGTAGTAGGGCTCTTTAGGTACTTCTTCTGATTTGAATTCTTCTACGAAATGAGAGAGCTTGGAGGGTGAAAAGGAGTAGGTCGAGATTAAGAATAAGGGAATACTCCGTAAATAAATAACAGAACGCTACCACGAATACTCACTGATGGGAGGTCTTACTAATACTAGGAATTCCTCGGACACGCATATAAGCGGCCCTAAAGATACGTTGCTCATTCCTTACTTCAGTCCTACAAAAAGTCATTATAAGGAGAAGAGAGAGGAGAGAGCGTAGCGAGAGGACCCGGAGTGGTAGCGCATATAAATTAAGGTATAACATGCCTCGACTGTAAAGGAGAAAGAAATGAGACTCGCATCGACAAGCAAGGATAGGAAAGATCAATAGCTCGAGTGAATACGAGAGGAGAGGAGCGGAGCCTTGACTAAAAGGAAAGGTCTGAAAGGGCTCGACTGCTAAGGATTTAATGCCTCGAGTGAATGCGAGAGGAGAGGGTGATTGATTACAAGACACTGCAAAGGAGAGGAGAGAATGAAGAAGAATAAAGTGCTCGACCGCCCCGGGGGACAGAGACTGGCAAGGAGAGGAGCGGAGCCTTGACTAAAAGGAAAGGGATGTGTCTACGCTAAGCGGCGAACTTGTGGTTCAACCTAGCTCAAGAATGGGCCAACCAAGTCCCAGTTACCCCACCCCCTTTTTATGCTTCTCCCACTGAGCCTAAAAGTTGACCTAATTTTGCGAGGAAAAAACGCTATGTCTTCACAGCCAAAGGGCCTAATCCCCGAACCCACAGAACCAAAAAGCACACAAAAATAGCAAAAGCTTCTGCTTCTTCATTCAATAGGAAGAGTTTCAGGCAATCCATTCCTGTGCGACTGGCCAATGGTTTAAGTTCGGTTATAAGGTAAGGAGACTGACTTGTTATGTAGTATTACTAAAAGATCCTCCGTTCTATACTAGCGTTTCATAGGGTGAACTCGTCCCACTTCGTACTCTTTTTTTATAGTATAAGGCCTGCTTTGGTCTTCTTAGTCTACTGAAAAGGTCGACTACTTTAAGATCGGATCGGGAGTGGGACTATAAGTGACGTTAAGGGGCGGATACCGGGCGGGCTTAGCTTAGGCTTTCCATTTAGCACCGTCCTATCACTCTTCATTTGCTTTATCCAACCATGTTTGGAAATCTGGCTTGGTCCTTGCGCTCCGGAGACTCTTTTATGAAAGTCGTTTTCTTAAAGGATGAGATGAGATCCCGGCCCGGTTCTTTTTCTTTCACGCCAATTCCATGGGTTTGGGATTTTGGAATACCGAGACTTTGCTACGGAGAAGGTTTCGGAGAATAACGGGGATTTCCTCTCTCGTCAATGGCTAAGAAAGGCGTAAAGGCTGGCCCGAGCTTTCGAGACTTCGGTTTCGATCAAAGTTTTTTCTTCCTTTTCTAGATGACTCAAACAGAGAATTACTCTCCTAAGGAGCGCTTTACCTAAGGATTGATTGGATAAGGGGATGCGTTAGAGAGGACTGCCCGAATGAAGTAGGGTCGGACGAGAGAAAGATTGCTTTAAGAGCTTATATTATATAGAATAAGAAAAAAGACAAGGTATGCCTACAAGCAGACGCCTTATAGCAGCTGAGCTAGTATTATATATAGACACTTCTTTGTAGTAGAGCATAGAACTTTAATCTCACTAAACCCATGGGAATAGAACGCAGCTCTAAGGATAAGAGCATTCTTTAAGATTCAATCAACAAATGAGAATAGAAGGCCCCAGGGCAAGCAAGGGTGAAGCAGTCAGGATAGAGTGAGGAGGTTGCGGGAGTTGCTCCCCCTTTTCTACGGGAGTACTTCTGACTTTGACTAATAAGCTGCGACGAGCCTGGTAGATAAGAAAACGAAGCAAAGACTAGTGCAGAGCCTAAGAAAATGACTCTAACTGCAGGGATTCCAATCTCTTGATCAAGAGCGTGGCATTGGATATCGGATTTGAGAGTCAGTAAGTAGAATAAGGCAATCCAAAAAGAGCTTTGGCCGGCGAAACCTCTCTTATCACTCAACTCTTTCCTGCTTTTGAATTAGTATGCTCATCTAATCTGGAAAATCTATCATTCACGTACCAATGTACTGCTGATTATGTCAAGTGAAGATATAAAACCTTGTTATTGAGGCGTCCTTACCTTTCGATGAATATTCATGAATGGGCATCCTCCATTAAATAAAAGGTTCGGATCAAGGCTTTCTCTATCTAAATTGTATACCCTGATTGGATTTAGGAAAAGGGGCGGTGCATTTCTGTCAATCTTGACAATCTTTGCGGGGTTGGTGGTAGATCCTCTCATTCTAGGGCAAGGGGCAGGGACCTCACTCAATCAAAGATAGGCCCGGGGAGTACTTACTAGACTTCCGTATTGCTCTTTCCTCCGTTAGGAACTCTTCTTCGACTCTTAGAAAGAATGAGGAAATTTACTCGAAAGCGAAAGCACACAAAAGAAAATTGAATACGAATAACAAAAACAAAGAGTAAAGAAGGACCGAGATACAATTGGAAGAGCGGAGCTTAAAAGCCGAAAGGAAGGTTTTATTTTACAGATAGAGCTGCATATCCTGTCCTCTCAAGTGCTTCTGCAGCCTCACCCATCGTCTCGAGGCAAAGGCCTGAGGGAGATTTATTTACTCTTCGGGCTGTTCACAGTCTCTGCCGTAGTTCACTATATGGCGTCTCCACGCGCTTAAACCACTCATCTTTTTAATCGGAATAAATACGCCTCTGGGCGAGGGTTCCTCCGGTTTCATGAGGAAAAAGATGGGTGTCAAAAGACAAAGGGAAGAAAGAAGGCTTGGGCCAAGCAAATGTCAGGCTGGACCAGAGGTCTAGTATTAAAATATTTCGAGAAAGTACCAAATTAAAAGGAAATTCTCCACTTGTTCGCAAAATAGCACTAAATTTACCTAATTTCTAGTCTTTTATAAAGTAAAGGCATATAGCATTTTTAGTCTTAAACAGGCTGGAATTTGCATTGACACTTGGTACTGCTAGATTGATACGTCGATACCTGGTAAGAGATACGAAACTACTCCCATATCATATAAAGATAAAGCTTTAAAGGACACACTGACCCCACCCCGATCGGGATGGAACGCCTTATACTTATATTTTCTATTCTATCTATCAGCTAAATCATAGTAAGCCAGGACAAGTCCAGAAACCATAGACAGCTTAATCTCTTTAAGCAGGCACGTGAAATACCAATCTTCCAATCCCAGTCAGTGGACGGACGCGGCCAAGGCATCCCAACCCACCTAGTTAGCTCGTCGAACCAAGGCATCGCTTCGAAGCCGGACCCAAGCATAGACCCATCATTTGGCCATACAATAGCTCGTACGCTCCCCGTCCCTTCTCTTGCAGCCAGCCCAGGTGCCTCCTCCTGTGGGAACTTGACATAGCAATCCTGTACAAGGAAATGAAACCCGAAAGCGAACTTGTGACGCGGGCTAAGCATTGAGCAGACTGACTCTACCCTTTCCCTGGGAAAGCAGCAACTCTTAGAAAATTAGACTTCTCTTCTCCCATACCCAAGCAAGGACACGATCCGATGCATGCGATTGAGACCCTCTATCGGGCGGCATAGTCATAAGAGCGCACTTTACTTTGCCCTATCCAAGCAGATCAAATTAAGGCCTCTTCTCCTAAACTGGACAAGCAGGACGGCGGCTCCTAAAAAAGGACCAAAACTTCAAAGAGGAGAACAAAAACCAAATTTCTAAGCATTCATTTTCTATTCTTTTTAGTATTTCATGTCAAAAATTCCCAGTGTGGAAGACTTCTTTTCAACCGAAAATGCAAGTTCACGGATCATTTTTCTGATTACGCATTTTTCCTTGATCTTTCTTCTTTTACACTTTGACGAGATTCGGCTTTTTCAATCAACCTAACCATCCTGCCATGCAGTAGTTTTAAAGCAACTTGCTGTGTGAGAGAGGCTCGATCCCTATTGGTGAAGGATTGGCCGCCTTCGTAGATGCCGCGTAAACGGGCTTTGCAAAGAAGTTTCAACTAGTATTACTCTATTCTGACTTGACTTAAAGCAATCCTCCTATATAAAGGAAGTAGGAATCCTCGAATAATGCGCATCCACCCAAGGGACCGGGTCGAAGAGAGACGATGATTGGTTGAATTGACGCCTAAAGGAAGTCTTTACCCTGTAATCAATCTCTCGGAATACTAATAAAGTAAAAGAATTGCCATTGAATTTATTCTTGCTTATGAAACTTAGCTCTTTCCCCTCCCACAGAGGGCTAAGACCCGACAGAATCACCAGCTTTAGCCGATCGGAAAGGAAAGGACGCTGAAAAAAGTAAAAGAATTGTAGATCTACCGAAAGTCTTTGGGTCGCATTTCTTTAATGGTTATGCATCGAATGGTTGAAAAGGTCCGTTTGACAAAGAATTATAACTGGGCCTAAAGTCAAGTCAGGGGGCTTAAAAAAAAGAAAAGACTAAGCTCTCTATTAAACCCTTCTTTCTAAAGTCCAAAGGAGCTCCCTCAGTTTTGCTGGACACCCCCTAGAATGTATTGCTAGGCGTAAGGCCGTGGTGTGATACATGGGTTTTTTAGCCGTACGGAGATGAGATGATGAATTCTAAAGACCCATACATAGTCTTAGCTCAATGACCAAGCTTGTAAAGCTCTTTTCCTAATGCCCTTAAATCTTCCTTTACAATTACAAGGGTACCGCTTTAAAAGGAAAATCCGTGGAATCGCTGCTTTCCTTGACACCGATACAGCGGACCCGAGCCCAAAGATACGACTGGACGGGGCGGAGTTTACTTGAACTCAAATTGACCGGCGTCCTTAATAAGATATAATTTCTGAGGATAGGAAAGAAAAGAAGTCTCTCATGCATGCAGTTAAGTTATAGTAAAGTCCTCTCCCTCTCTCTTCTTAGAGGTGAGATTCATACTGGCGGATGCAATCGACTACCATTCGCAGCCCGAAAGAATGAAAACGGCACAGTTCCATGTAGTGATAGGAATCGTTTTCTCTTGCTAGTATTCTCATATCCATTGTAACAAAGAAGTGATATACTTTTGTTGGAGAACGGGTATTCTATATAGAATAGCGCAGGTCGAGAGCTCCTTGTGGGGCTAGGAGAAAGGGTTGGGCAAGGCCAGCAAGAAGTTCAGTTTCAGGTCTACTCCCCCGTTCGGGCGTGAATGCCACAGTTTAATAGAAGGCAGGCCATTCTAACTACATATAAAATCTGAGCTAAACCAAATACACTTGTCTTTTTCCCTAATTTAGTTATAGAGGAGATACTATGACAGGAAGGATCAAAGCCCTATTCTCTTTTCTTAAATTCTCCTGCCAGTTAACGTTTGGCTCTTCTTTTCCACTTTCTAAGAGGGGCGGTGAGCGGACAACTGGACATCGCCCGCTGTCTCTTCTACTGGTAGAGAATTAGCATGAAGGAAGCTTTAGCTGATCTTGATTTTGGGAATGCGGAGTGCGTCTGTTCATCTTGGCGTCGAATCCACTTTGGTTTTGGTACATAAGCGAAAGCGAAGGAAGTAGAGTTGTACATGGAGGTGGTGAGGTATTGAGATCTTTCAAAATGCGACGCTCAATGATCCCCCCCGAAAGCTTGAAAGTCAGAGGGAGTAAAAAAGGGACGACTCCGGTCTCACAGACTCTAGTAATTCAAAATATTCAAAGCAAAGCGAGTTGCTGATCCAAAGGAAGCGGCAGAAAAAGACCTAAAGACAAAGGATCTAATCGACGGTCTTCCTACGACCTAGTCTAGAGAGGAAAGAAAAGATGCTGATTTGGAAGCTCTTCATATGAATATTCATATAAGGTCTCGCTAAACAATAGAAGAATCTTTGGGATTTGACTTTGATCCTGCCTGGTTCAGAAGGGGTGCTAATTATATGCTTTTCACATGCATCTTGGTCAGTTGTAAATAGGCGAGCCCTTTGTTTTCACACTAATCCCTTAAGCTGAGTGGGCAGCTTCTTCTTGTCAGGACAGGAAGGTTCTACGCTCGAGCCTGTTCTCCTTGCCAGTTGCCCTCGTTCCTCTCCTTCGGGTCCTCTCCGATTGGTCGAGCCAATTTAATCCTACCTCCTTAACAGTCGTTACCACAAGGGTCCAAAGGGACTTTGGTGTTGGTTCTAAAATATCATGGAAGGGGGGAGAGATGGAAGCTATACAATGAAGTAGTCGCTCGTTATTCCTATTAGAATAGAATAAGAGTTAGTTGTCATAGATGCTTGCTAAGGACAGCGGATTCAAGTGGTACAGTACAATGTAAGAGCATTTGAGCTCTTTCTTTCCATTAATGTAGGGCGGCGGGTCCAAGAGATATCATGATTGAGAACTGCCTTTATAAGCTTAAAATTCTTTTTAGGAACAAGGGCTGACTTGCTTTCTAATCTATAAGGACAAGCAAGCACCTAGTTACACAATCGGAGGAAACTTTTCGAGTATGTAACGCCTAATGCTCATCTACTATGTCTGAACTAGTCTGGATATGTAGCAAATCGCCTCTTTTGAATATATGCAGGTCACCTTCTGCATCGGGCTCTAACTGGGATTGCTCGTTAACAGAGGATCCCTTGTTAGAAAGAAAGAATTTTTATTCTAGTTTTTCGTGGATTAGCAACTTTCCGTTTTTGTATTGTATGAATCATCCTCCCATAGAGTTGTAGAAGGATGGCTCCCTATGGCATTAGTAGTAAGTTGCCTGCCTTCTTTTATGCTCTACTATAACTTAGTAATCCTACTACTTGCATATTCTTATGATTGGTCTTCAACTATTGAAGCAGAGCTAAACAACCTGTTAGATCTTAGAGTGGGCGAGAGGTTACAAGCTATAAACAGCCCCGTTTGGAAGAGTCTAATCTATACTATATCCAAAGGAATCAACTTAAGGGCGGGTATACCGGGCAGAGACCTTCTAGTGTTAGCCTTTCTTCTAATCTTTGCGCTTCTTCTTTCTTATTATATATGTTTATATGTCAGCGAGCTCCATGAGTTATATCGCGAGAGGATAAAGCCAATAAGTGCGATAAAGACTGTGTTAGAGCCTAGTCGCTAAGTAAGGAATCTTGGCTGTCTTAGTTTTCTAAAGTAGGAAAAGTGCTATATTATATCATCTGCTGCAAGGAAAAGAAAGCCTTCTTAGCACTAAACTAGTTGTCCTTTTCTCCCCCACCCCTTTTTATGCTTTATCTCACTCCGCTCTCAGATGGCAGGCAGAATGCTCGAACCGAACAATGCTAACTCATGCCTCAAGCTCATCTCAAGAAATAATCAACCGAAAGCGAACTTTAGTAGTTATTTCGTGCAGGTATCGTATAACTACACTGGAATAGAGCTCTCACATGGATCACATATGATAAAAGAAGACGGCCACTAATTATATCGCTGGACTACTAAGAGGGCTTTTCAGCACAGAAAGAATCCCCTCTGAGACTACTGCCTTTTATACTCTATACTGAATCCCGAGTGCAAATGCTTCTTTTCTCAGAAAGATAACTCACGAGCTAATTCTCACAGCTTTCGTATAGTACTAGAGATGGGAGAAGTCCGATTAACGAGTCTAATTCCCTCTTTTTCTTTATTCTCAAGTGCAAGAAGGAGCTGCCTTTGCTGCCAAAGTGGAGCAATCAACAAGGATGCCATGCTATATAATAAAATACGAAGTGATCCTTACTGAAACTTAATAGGAGCTCCTCTCACGTAATTGACTTATAGATAGTCGAACCATCCCTAGATTAGCGGCGAGCTTAGGTACTTTATCGTACAGAGTAGAAGGAGAGACCATATCTCAACAGGCAAGGAGAGTTAATACAAGGGGACTCAAACAGAGCCATAGAGCTCGACCAACGTCAGTAGTAGATAGCAGAAAAGCACAAAAGCAAGGAGAGGCTTTCCGAGAACAGGTGATTAAAGGAGCAAGATAACTTCTATTTCTACCAGTTATAAACATCCAGTATAAACATCCAGCCAGTGCGAGAAAACTAAAGACCATAAGAAAGTAATTGGTCAAAGCAGGGCCTTCCGATATGCGGCACTCCCCTCTCTTTTTTTAAGCGGCTCATTAAGACCGGGGTTAACCCACTTCCTTCCGAGATTCCCCACAAACGAGAGTAATGCCTGGAACGAGTAGTTAGAGTGAGACGCTAGGAAGAAGCCGCTTTTCGAAGTCTTTGTCTTTCTTTATAAGAAGTTTGAGCTTTGTCTGAATCTATACGAGAAGTTAACCTACTCTCTGGATTAGTCTAGTAAGGTATTTACGTCCTGTCACCATGAGAAAGTGAACCTAATGGGCGCATTCCTTACATTGCATTATAGTAGAAGATTGTAACACATTTAGGTTTTAACTAGTATAACTGGCATGAAAGACTCTGGCTTACTTATCATTCCTACAAAATGTGGCTCCACTCACGTATACAGATAACAGAAATTTAGTTCCAGCTAGGAGAGCTTTCTACAACAACACTATAAGAAGAAGCAGCCGACTCATGCCTAAGCTTTTCCACGAAACTGCAATTCTGAATTAACGCATGCTGCTATTTGTAAAAAACAAAAAGGTTTCATTCTTCTTACTATATGAAGCTAGCTTTTTCTATATACTCTCGTAGCAGCCAATGGCTAGCAGCGTAATAGCTCAGCAAAGACTTCGGTGGGAAGTTAAGCGAGAGGAAGGCGCTTTAAAAGAAAGTTAAAAAGGGGAAAGAGCTCGCATAGACAAAGAAGGAGAGAGGCGAAGAGCGTCAGTGCGAGGTCTATAAAGGCTCGACTGACAAGTAGAGGTATAGGACGCCCTATCATCAAGTAGGCACGATCCATGTCAAGCAAGGCGAAGTTAGGCCCATTCTTGTTCTTGAAAAGTCAGTAGATTGGTCTCATTCACCAGAAGGGAGTAGAATCTAAGATCTTTCAACAAGGATACAATCGAATAAAGAAAATAAGGCCAATAACGAAACAGAAGCTGGTGTTGCTCGCGGAAAGAAAGAGAAGAAAAGCGCCGAGAAAACAAAACGCACGCAAAGGAATGCTTTCCCACCCAGGAAAGAAGCTTTTCAGTACGCGCGTCAAGTGGTTCAGGCATTTAAGAAGTTTCGTCAACACCGGGAAGCAGAAGAGTAGCTCCCTTTACTATTCGAAATAAGGCAGTTCCATTCTCCTATTATAAGAGAAGTTTAAGAGAGAGGCTGCTCGAATGGTCGGGTCAGGGGAAATGACCTCAACAGGATCCTTTTAGAAGTTTTAGAAGAAGGACTTATGGTGCCTAGCACCGCTGATCCGTTGATTTCTAATGACAAGACAAAAGGAGTACTGAGAAAGATCTCTTGTCCCAAGAAAGACGAATACAAAGGAATACACGAAAAAGATGCTAACACAGATACAATCTTGCTTAAACCCAACAAAGAAGGTCTACTGTACTAAATGACTCGGACCCGTATTCGGAATCAAGCAGCAACTCGAAGCAACGAAATAGAAGATTTAGGAAGTGAGTTAGGAATGAATCTCAAACGAGTACTTCTCTCTAGCCCGAAGTTCTTAAATGACGCTGTATTTGGAGCTAGCGAGACTACCCAATTATATATAGGCCTTTAGTAACCTTTTCCGAGATATAAATAATTGGGACAGATTTATTGTTCCTTTCTTTCTTTTAGTAGTGGACTTTGCTTGCCTTTTTTTCTCTTTCCTGAAGCTGCAGAAAGTTGAGACTAGAAAGATCCTAACGTCTGATCCAGGGATTTCTTATAAGGTTGTCTAGCCACAATGCCCCCGAGTAATGCCAAAAAGAAGCTGTTTTACCGAGGATTTACAGGAGCATTCGACTTTGACTTTAATGACCGGCCTTTAAATACAAAGAAAGAAGTCTTTCGTAAATACGGTCGAAGATATATTTTGTGTGCCGCGTTTAGCCTTTGAGTCTTTCATTCCTCTCCCCATAACTACGCTCGATCCCTTATCCTCTCCTTCTACTAGTCGAGCCTTTGATCCTCTGGTCGACCTCGTTACCTCTCCTTTACAGCCTGTGTCTTCACCCCTCTCCTTCGCAGCTCGGGAGAGCATTTTGCCTTTCATCCCTTTTTATTTTCCTTCTTAATCACCTGAATTCGCTACCTACAATGTATATATAGGAAGAAAAACGTTAAACCAATATAGACGGCTAGATTTTTAGCACTTTGCTTGCCTTCTTTATGAAGATAGGTCTTTACACCCAGTTATTCCCTTTCCTTAATATTAAATATTTTATATGTATACGGGCGCGATGCTTTGATCAAGAAAGATGAACAAGAGCAAAAAGAGATGCTTCCCGCCGAGTTAGAAACTTTTATCTTTCCCGAGCTTGACGGTGCCGCTGCCTCTTAATAGACTCTATATAATTGCTGTAGGGACCGATGAACTTAGATGAAATCACCGCCTGGTAGTTAGTTGGTGGAAATTTATACGGTCAACGTCAACTTGTCTAAGAAAAGAGAGGAATCAATGACAATGATGGGGCTGTCTCGGAAACTCGAGAAAGATACTCGTCGTATCCTACTCGCTTCAAGAATTCAAGCCCGAAAAGATTGATTCTATTCTGGTAAAGTAGTCCTCCTTTTCCCTCTACCCCCCTTTCCTTTTAGTCTTCATCCCGTCTCCCTCTCCTCAAGGACTCGCTTAAGACATTTCTAGCCGTAACCAGAATAGAATGTAATGTGCATCAGCTGTTCACCTTTACAGACATAGCCGCCCTGTACTTGAGCCCCGCCCTTGTAGTGGTAACGAGAAAGACTCGGCATAAGGTGCGAAGGAGAGGAGAAAAGCCCCTGTTCTGCCTGAAAGTGGTACTCGAGCGTAGCGATGAAGATTTAAAAAGCGCTCGACTGAAGTATGAAGTATAGGAGAAAGCACGAAGTGGGATCGACCAACGGGAGAGGAGAGGGATTTAAGGCTCGAGCAAAGCGGGAGCTGCCGACTCGGATCTGAAAAGGGCATGACTTCTTTTGAAGCTTTGTCTTGATTGCACTTGGAATGTGTTAAGCATTCAGCAGTCCCTCTAATTCAGTCAGGTTCAATGATTTCTTATATACGTCAATCTTTTCTGACTTTTCTTATTCTTTTTTTAGTTTTCGAAGATTGATACCTCAATAAATGAAAAGTGTGCAGAAAGCTAGACCG
>JAYMSE010000053.1:0-54941 GCA_036897945.1 Silene undulata | reverse complement strand
AGTTTCGTAAGAGTTGATCTAAAATTATCAGAATAAATAGGATTGATTGTCCTGAAAAGGCGGACATCCGGGAAGGCAAGATTATTAAGTTAGCCAAATCCAGTTGAGAGTGTGGAAGCTTTATGTTATATACTATTCTAGTAGGGAGCGAGCAAGATAACCTCCCTCTGGCTGCCCAGAGATCAGACAGTTCAATCGAAGACAATACAACGCCTGGCTCTACAAATATGCGCAGAAAAAGAATGGCATACCATACATATATCCGGTGGAAAATAAAGGTTCATCATGAATGATTACCACATGACCTCTACCTTTATCCCGGTTCTCTTTCCATAGATCTTAATTGATTGTGTTGTTCGCCTTCTCCGGTTGGGCCCGATAGAACAATAAAGAAGGTTGAAACAAGGATGTCCAAGGCAAGCGAAAGCTTTGTCTTACTTATGATCTTTCTTTTCTTTTTTCTCGTTGCCCAGCGCTGGCCGGTCGAGGGATTGGATTGAAGGCAGGCTTTTAACCTGCTTTTACTAGAGTAGATGGTCCATCCTTTGCATATGACCCAGAGAATACATTTCCTTTGAAAATTTTCAAAGACTTTCTTTATTTTAACGGTGGGTAGGCGAACCTGCTTTCGCACCCTCTTTGCTGCCTAAGGCGTCGTCATAAGGATTTCTTGCTTTCCCAAGCTTCATTCCGATAGCTTCACTTCGATCGCTCAGGACTGGATGACATGACACAAAGATAAAAACAAAGTGGATCTTTCTGCTCCAACATAGTAAGGTGTTGAATGAAGGAAGAGTGCCCCGGTGCTCTCTTCGACTGACGGCTAGCTTTAGGCTTTCTATCCTCATTATTTATCGAAGTATAGTACGACCGGCCACCTCGATGGGTAGGCCGTCCCTATTACTACCTTTACTAATACTAATAGAGATGACATTTCTTGAACTTCTTTCTTGTGCTTTTTTGGTTCTTTTGGAAAAGACTGCTGTACCAATCCTTCTACATAATGGGCGGGAAACTTCTTTTTTTTAATCTACTGGGAACTAGTTAACTTTCTTATTCTGAATGAAGTGGGATCATAAACGCCACACATCATTTCACACTTTATTTAAAAAAGTAAAATTAAAAGCATACCTTTACCTTTCTTTATCTTTAGCCCGGCCTCCGCCTGCAATCAGCCATATAAATGGAATTGTAAGATTTTTCTCGGAATGCTTTTCCTACTACCCTAGGAGTACGAGTCCTGACATGCTCTTGTTAATTATAAAACCTTTTTCTAGCTCTAGTGTTAGCGAGGACGAGGAAGGTCAATTTTTATTTTTTTTTTCAAACTATTAGCCAGTGCCTGCCATTTATAACTAAGAAAAAGAAGCAACTCATTCTTATCTTATTATTTATATATATATTAATCAGATGAATTCTCTTAGATATCCTTAAGAAGAAAGACCTTTGAAGCTTTGGGATAGGCAGGCTCGCTACCATCGCATTCGACTTACTTGTAGATAGAATACCTACTCCCTCCAGAACCATAATAGAGACATAGGATAGAAAGAAAGGGGGATACTCGCTTAGGAGTAGGTTCGGGGGGACTCAACCAGCAATTGGAAAAGATAAAGGCTTTTTGGCCTCGTAAAGGCGTATCATGACGAAAGGAGAGTAGAAGGATTTCCGGAAATCTTTTAGCTTTTATTTTATGTCGCCTTCCTTTGTGGCTAGAGTCCGAATGCGCTTCTTAGGCTTTTCTTTCTTCTTCGTGGTCTCGATCGAAAGCTCTTATCCAAAGCATCTGGACAGTTGGTTCAAGAGCTGGAATCCAAGGAGAGGAGGGTGTCCCGTATGGATTTGTGTTGAGCACTGGCTTTATCGTCAACATGAAACGTGGGTCGAAGAGGCCTATGTCTTTGGTGGGCAGACAAGGAAAATGCCAAATTCCTCCTTCTACGCAAGCTAGTTTTCCTTTCTTTTTAGATGCGCCCGTAAAGAATCCGAGTCATTTCATCCCTCGCCTTTACTCATTAACCAAGTAAAGCTTCCAAGGGTCGGTTCAAAGGTAACGTATATACTCGACCGAGTCCCCTTCGAGAGTCAGAGTCGGGCTTACCTGTACCAGAAAGGGAAAGGAAAGCAGCAGGTTTGTGAGGCTGAAGACAGAAAAGAGACCAATTCAGGTCAGGAGCTGCTTTAGCGGATCGTGTAAACAAGGTCCCATCTATTCTATGTTAGCCCCGCTTTACTTTATCACATAATGATACGGCGAAAAAGATCAAACCTCTTTTTGCCTAGCCAGATTTCATTCAAGACGAAGATCATGAAGACAAAGCCGAAGACCGCTTTGGCTGATCCTGGAAAGGATGGGTAAACCCCCTATATATAAGGCCGTTCGCCGAATAAGATACAAAAAAAGAGGGGGGGGGGGGGGGAAGAGCTCGAAGAGGTTGACATAGGCTGGGCTGGGTTTCTTAACAAAAAAGGGGTATCCTGCCTACTCCGATCGATCCCCATGATTAGGTGGAAGTGGAAGCAAGGCCCATTCTTCTTTTTACCCTTTAAATCCTGGACTTTAGGTTGATCTTCGACCTATCTATTCTCTTTCTATAGATACTCTTTCTATAGATACTCTTATTCCTGCATTCCTTTCGGGCGAGTGGGATCAGTAGCTTGAAGCTTGAAGGAAAGTTCCCTATTTATTGAGCTTTTATATATTCTTTATACATATCCCTATTTTGATTGACATTGACGAAAGGCTTTTAGATTCTTTTCGAGAAAGAAGAAAAATCTCAAGGATTGAGGGTACTCGCGGACTTCCTTTTGATAGTCCTGTATGGAGGGAGTGGTGGAGTGGTAAGATCATTACCAAGGCGTTGAATCCTACCTTTTCTAGCTCTAGCCGGAAAGGCCTGTTGAGTACGATTTTGGTTGTGGCAGGTAACCTCGACTGAGCAGCGAGTCCCGAAAAAGCGAGATGGTAATACGCCCCAGGCATGCCTTATTATTATTAGTATTAGAAAGAAAGCTTCCTAACTAAGGCATACTCGCCTCATTTCGCTCGTATAAAGCATCCCATTTTGATCGGTAGCTCTTTCGAACATAAGCCTTATTATAATAAGGTATATAGAAAAGGGGACCTTTTACTTTAGGGAGGATCAAACTAAACTCTTACTTTACAAAGTATTTTGTTTTTTTCTTGGACTTCTTGTTTTGGCCCAGGCTCACCTAACTCGTAGGATTCACTCCCACAGCCTCGCTCGGCGGATGCTCGCTTAGCCACGCCCATCTTTGCACTCGATTAGCAAGCTTTTGCACCCTCTTTTATTTCTTTCAAGGGGCGGCCACTTCCAGGCAAAGAAATCCACTGCTTATCTCTGCACTGCACCTACTTTCTCGCTGGGTGATTCTTAGAGGTTTTAGCTGGCGATCCCTCTCGAGGATGGCGCTTATCCCCCCAACGTGTCCTTATTACCTATCCTGCCTTCTCAGAGATTAAAATATTAAAAGAAGACAGAAGTTAGATCCGATCCTAAATACAGGAAGCTCTCGGTACAACTCAAGCTACATTTCAGGAGAAACTATAATGCATTAGCTTAGTAATGTCCCCAGTAAATTAAGAAGTTCACTCACCACGAAGCTCATTCATGAAATGCGGGGCTATAATAGAATCCTACAAGGCTGTATAAGAGCACTACTCTGCTTTATCTATGAAAAGACTTCTGTCTACCAATTACTCTAACTGACCACTCGTCCCCTTACTTTTTTATCTTATCTCTGCTTTAAGTTTACTATTTTACTACTAGGAATAGGGGCGCCTCTAATCCAAACAGCTAATCTATTTCATAACCTTGCTTTGGCTTACTATAATATAAAGAAAGCATACTCCCCAGCCGCAGTCTTTCGCGCGTTAGCGGAGCCCTGATCTTTTTAAACCAGAAAAATTTAGCTATAGGTAGGTGAACACTCATTAATAGCCAACTATTCTTACTTTTTTTCCAAACTTACTGGCGCCAATAAGTTCCTTGTGGAAAGCAGCTATTTCGTGAAGTACTATAAAGGTGTTAGAACTCCGCTTTAAGAATACTACTACTTTGTTTTTGTTTTTAAACAATTAAGGTCATCCGCGTATTCGAGTGTAAGAAGAACTTCTATGTACTCCCCCCTCCCCATAGTATAGGTCTACTGCGTCACTAGCACATAGGCTGACTTGGCTTTAGCTGAAGCGGCTTCAATAGCTACTTACATTGGAGAGAAGATCCAGTATGTAACCAAATACGGAAGAAATTGCAACCATCCGATGGTACACATATATAGCTCCCATTAAGTTCCTTTTCTAATACATATGCTAAGGAGGGAAGGTTGGCATTAGCTCTTTACAATACAAAACTTTCCTTAATAAGATCATAGATATTTATAACAGAGTACAATTCATATGATTTAGACACAAAAGACGATGAATAAGGTCGTCTTTACTGATGATTTTTGATAGTGAACCCACTTTCCCTAATGCTTATATAGGAAAAGAAAACTGTTAAGTTGTAACAGGCGAAAGCTTCTCAGAAGTAAAGAAAGTTACGGGACGAGTAGGAAGGATGCCTTTGGTCAGACATTATAAGTTAATGTTCGTGTCCAGCCGGATTAGTTAATACATCACATTCTTCTTGTTATTATAGAAAGGCGCTTGCTTCTTCTTCCCGAAAAGGAGTAAGAAATAGAGTTGCTAATAGTGTAGGGGAAGTGATCTACGACTTCGTCTTCAAACATCACAAGAACTCACGCAAATTTTTAAAAAGAGTTGTCCTATCATGTCTATACCGAGAGGGGGAGGCAATTAGTAGAACATAGCTTCTTGTTTATAACAACGAGCTTCCTTACCTACTAAAATATAATGTCGTTATTTGGAATACGGCTTATTCAAGAGCATAGGCTGTAGGTTTCGAGGTAGAGAGAAGGCGCCCCCCCAGAATTACTAGAAAGAAAGAAGGCTTGAATAGTCAACAATATCTATAATATATAGGAGGAGATTGCGAACCATTCGATCCATTAGAAGAAAGCTATACACTAGAAAATGGTAAAACTCCTTTTACGTTTTAAGAGAGGGAAACTGGTATACCTAAAGGGGAAAGCTACCGCGACATAAACATTCTATGCATTGCCAACAGGTATTCTCATTACGTATATAAATGACTGCTTTCCAAAATAAAAGGGAGACGGCGGCTTGTAAGTGAGTTAGCTCATTAGTTCAAGATAACACCGCCTTTCCTCAGATGGTAGGGCTTATTCTTCCTACTCGAGCAAGAGCTTCTAGCTTTTTTTATATTAAGGAACCTATGAAAAAGAATTAATCTAATCGGACAGAGAGGAATAGTAGGGCGTGAACGATTGACTTTCGTGCCCAATCAAAGAAGGAAAAGTCAAAGTGTAAAACGTGTTAGAAGCCCCACTAAGTCAAGCTAGAATTCGATAGGAATGCTAGCAACTTCCTATACTACTACTGCGCCATTGGCTTCTTCATGTGCACCTGGTTCAAGACCACGTGCTTTCTAAGGGTTAACTATTTATTTAGATAGATAGCAAGATTACAAAGAAGTAGAGTAGAGAGTAGAAGGGCATTCGGAATCACTTGGCTAATTAAGAGAGGCAAGAGGTACACCGGATGCACATGCAGCTCAATAAAAAGGTGGATCTCCTTCTACAGCCGAAAAAGGGGCTTCATTTTCTACGTGCATTTATAGGGGGGAGACTTTCCCCAGCTACCATTGAAGTTGATTCCGCCTAAACATACCAAGGAGGGCTATCTTTAAAGAGGAATGCTTTATTCTATTCGTTACACCCCCTTCCTCTTGAATTCATTATAGCAACTAAACATTTAGTTAAAAGCGTTTTATACGAAGAAGGCATATTGTGATAAGACCTTCACAGCTCACTAACTTAAAAACCCAGGGGGTCGGTCTTAGTAGCTTCTATGAGCCTCGTTTTTCCAGAGTAGAAAAGCAAAGGTTATATTATAAGAGTTTCATCTCCTAGATATGTTGTAATTAGAACGAATGTAGTCTCGAGGAAGAAAAAAAATACCCGAAATGAGTAGGTTATTTGGACAAAAGCTTTTATATAGTATAGGCAAGTCGAATGATCCTAACAAAAAGAAGTCAGTTAATAACTTTTTTTTTCACTCTAATAGCTTCTAGCAATGAAGCACCTTAATAATACAGTCGGGGAATTCCTTTTTAGAGTAGTATAATGGGGCAGTTCGGAAAGCATCAATGGATTTTTCTAGTCTTCGTATTTCTGTTTAAACTGGTGGTACAGGGGCTAAGTATAGTAAGTAGAGACGAACCTTATAGGTAGGTATAGTAAAGCAAAAGCTATTAACGGAGTCACTTTTGTGGAGCAACTTTAAATGGAGCTCTCTAGGTACCAGTAGTAGCGGATGAGCTCGATCTGATAAAGTAGAAGCCTCTATCCTAGTAGAATGGAATACTAGTCTTTCTTTCCGACCTTTCTTTGATGTGGCAGTGAGTGTATAAGCCTTAAACGGTATACCGGATGATTGAAGTAGTTTACGCTGACGCTTGCTATTCTAATCTCTTTGCTCGCTAAAAAAAGAACTCCCGATAGAAGTTCCTGCCGAGGTAGTAGTACTCGTTCAATAGAGCCGTCTGGTAGCATTATAAGATAACCGAGGTATCGTTCTCTTGTTATTTAATTTATGAGTTACTCAACCGAAGCTGATGCAGTAAGAGGAGAAAGCCCTTCTTTTCTTATTGTTAAAACACCCTGTCTTGTCAATTAAACCGAGAAGTAGGCGTTCGGGTGTGTGTACGTACTTCTTTTACGCATCGGCAAGAGCTGAAATAAGGTCCCAAGTCAAAACAACAGGACTACAGGATCGATCTACAGCGAAAAGGACAGCACCATGCTAATTAATTCCTCGCCTCGAAAGAAAGGGAGTCACAAGAAAGTGTACAAGAGACCTCCACTAGACAGTCGACCAAATTGCCTGACCTCATCATATTCGAAGAACGGAGAAAGTTTGAGTGTCCGTACACACAAGTAGGTCCCGCCTAAATATTTAGGCGCTTTAACGACTTCTATTACATTACTGACTGAATTCTATCTACTAGAATAATAGCATAGATATAATAGTAGGGATGAACTGAGAATACGGTAGGTACGGTAGCAGATAGAGTGGCAACGTATATTCTCTAAACACCCCTGCAAACTCTTTAACACGCGGCATCTACTTTAGTGAGAGAGAGAAGGAGAGATAAGGGCCCTGATACAGAAGCTGCTTTAGCCAAAGTTGTGGACGAAATGCCTAAAAAAATAAAACAAGAAACCAAAAACAAAATGTCCTTGAATATAATGTGCATAATCATAAAAAAGATGCCTCGGTGTCACCAAATCCCGGGTGAGAAATAAGAGTTGCGCCAAAAAATGGGATTCCTTAAGCGAATTGGGCTTGTGTCCGATTTTCACGGTCTGGAAGAAGCTCGACTGAGGTACGAACGAAGGAGAAGGAATATGAAATAGTGGAATGCACATGAGAAGATAGTTCTAAATCTAGTATCTAGCGTTGCGGGGATAGAGTAAAGAATGCTAAGTAGTCTATATATGAGCCTATTCGGTGATGCCAAGAATAGAGAGATAGATAGGGGGGGTAAGGTCCTTTCACTCCAGGCAAGCGTGTTCCCTTTATATTTCTATTATCTATTATTTGGTAAGGCCGAGGGCTAGGGCATAGATCTAAAGAAAGACTAAACTTCAGTAAGAGGAGTACTAGTATAAGAATTGAGAGAATGCCCGTCTGTCTTATAGATTCTGTGGACAAGTGAGGAAGTTGAGAGATGCTCTGAACATGACTTAGGAAAGGCATCAGGTTTAGCCAAAGTTGTGGACGAAATGGCTTAAAAAAGTCTCTCCACCCGGTAAAAATCGGAAGAATGCGAATTCGCTTAACAAACAGGCTTTTGGAACAATAAAAACCTCCTAGGCCGTGATTTCGCGACATCATTCTGTCAAATCAAGGGGCAAAGGTATAAGAATGAATATGTCGTTTATGCCTCCTATGAGATGAATAGCCATATTTGCCATCTAAGACGCGCACATATGAGAATTCTGCATTTTCTAGTAATTCGTAAAATAAAAAGCTATGCCTCGGTGTCGCATTTTCCTGGTCTGGAAGAAGTCGACTGACAAGGAGAAGGGGAAGTAAGCAAAATCTTTTGATTCAAGGCCAAAGTCCCATTTTAGAGGATCATGCGAGTCTAATAGTAAAGAATACATTCCTTACTTAAATGAGGTTTAGGCAAGAATGCAACAAAGGCTCGGTTCCCTTCCCGAGGTACAACTCGAGTCTTACTCTCTTTTTCTCCGGTAAAGCAATACGCAAAAATTGAGTGAGGCTGCTGGGTTGGAGGGCCACAGGATGAGTGTCAGGATCAGGAACTGGTTTAGAAGCTTAATACCTTTAATTCTTTTACAAGCCGAGCATATTTTTTAGTAACTGGTCTAGCTTCATTAATGCAGGACTACAGATTCTGGGTTTAGACTATGAACTTCCCCAAGGTATGACTCAGCCAAAGCTTTTCCTTATCCATGGGTTTGTGAGTGATTCCATCTGCGACTGAAAAGAAAGGTGCATCGCTCTATCTTTATAAGGCACGTTCGATTGATGTAATGCCTCTCGATCTCTCTTTTGTTTGAGATGTTTACTAAGCGTGGAAGGGTACTTCTGTCTAATGGTATGATCAAAATCCGCCAAAGTCACTCCTCTATCCCGGGCATCCCTACCCTATATAAGCGGGATCTGACTCCTCTCTATCTTAGCGGACCTGCTGCGCACCCTCTGGTATTAAGGCTCACTACTTTCCAACCCCCCGGTTAGTGATAGGATGATAAAGCTGGTTAGCACACCGCCCGCGCCAATCACAGAAAATTTAATTTAGACATTTGGAATAAATGCACCCCCCCTGAATGCCCAAGCCAACGACCCACTCTTTCGACCTTGGAAAATACACCCAGAGAGTGTCTCTGGCGAGCGCGGGGAAAGCCCGGAAGTACTTACAGGTGAGGTGAGCATTACAGCTGGACCTCCCTTTCCAATTCCTAGAATCTCTATTCCAAATCTATGCTCGTGGTAATTAAAGAGAAGTCATCCTATAGGCGTAAATTAACTTAGATTCACAAGCCTGCTTTTCTCACCCCTTCCAACGTTCTAAATTAAAATCATACGAGCCCTATCCTATATGTATGAGTAGACTAGATGGTAAACAAGCGCGAGTCTCCCTCTGCCTGCGTTGAGACTCTTTTTTCCCCCTGTGTCCTAGTCTTGCCGCTCTTCCTTCTGCTTCTAGGACAAGGCCTTAATGTGAACTCAGAGCCTTAGCTTACATCTGAAAGAGTCTGACTGTGATCGTAGAATGAACCCTAAGGAGAGCGAGACTACCTTCTCCGAGGAAGACCACGCTTCTGGACTGACTGGTTAATATGCGAACCTGACTCTTTACTCCGCTTTTATATTCCACCCTATCTAGTAAGTAGGTAAAAGCGTGCTTCTTTGGGCCATTCCCTGGGTAAGCCCCAAATCGTAGCAGGCCTTATAGATAAGAATTCTAGTACAATGCCGAGGAAGGGGAGTAAGTAAAAAGAAAGGTAGCTGGAAAACAAGGGTGGGGTGGAAAGGAGGGGATTGTCTTGTTCGGGGAAGTCTCATGCCTCTGTAGTAGCTCATGTAAGTATTCTTATTATTATGAATATTAGAATAAGGTAAGAGGACTAGAAATCTATACTATAATATAAAAGGGCACCGCCTTCTTTCGTATCAAACGCACCCACATCGTACTCATCCTAGTAATAGACCTGAGGACTACCGCCTACTGGGCTGGAAAGGGAAGCTTTCTTCGATCTCAGAATGCATCTCGGAGTTGGGTTGATCCCTTGGTTGGATGCATTGCTTCGTGCCCGATTCAGATAGACACTAGCTGATTAAAGTATGTATTCCATTATCTTCTTGGACAGTTGGGCCTCTACCCTTGAGGGAGTTGACTTGTCTTTTCCTTTCTTCCCCTAACTGAGATAAGAGTGATGAATAGGTCTGAGTTCGAAGATATTGCTAGGTAAAGGAATGTTGAGTAGTTGTCAAAGAGCTGCTCTCTTCTTTACTAGTTGATCTCCTCCGGATCCTTCCAGGTTTTTCGGACATGAGCTGCCATCCAATGCGAAGTAGTAACTGGGCCTCATTTCACTTTCGTCCGCTGTCATCAAAGAAGGGGTAATCCTCCTTATCGTCCTTATCGTCCATTGAATTTTTTACTAAAAAAGCCCGCTTTGGCGCACAAACCTCTTCTGTCTAAGTAAAGGGAAAACCTAGAAGGTGGACTAGTCAATGATAAGCCTTCCCTACTTACCTTACTATAAGAATAGTAAAAGAATAAAGGCAGTAAGCAAGCTCCAAGTTCTGTTGTTTGAGTTAGACTTGTTGCGGTGATAGGGGATTCCTCTCTTACGCCAGCTAGCTTTCTTCCTCTCACCTTTCTCACCTTAATAGCTACGAGGGATCTGTGTGAGTCTTCTATCTTATAAGAGTGATCCTAAACGAAAGAAAAGGAGCCAGGAGAACGGGTATTCGCGTTGAGTCCTTATTAATTCATCTCCACAAATGCTCAAATTGATAGGGATTGAGGTAGACTTATGAGGATAGGGGCGGCATGAACCCGCATCTCTCCAGTTCAATTAACGCCTAAAGCGTGTCATTTCCCTTTATACTTTATATAGGAATGAATTCAGAGCATGTACTTTGCCTGTGATGTATGTTGGCTACTTCCTTCTTACCCACTAGACTATGGATTCACAAAGCAATTTCCAAAGAAAAAGAGAAGAAGAATAGGCTGATCCCGATATGAGAGAATCAAAGGCCGCTCTTCCGGAGGTAGCACTTCTCCGGATTCACGAATGATCGAAGGGTCCGCAAGACGTAAGCCAAAGAAGGGAAAGGGTACAAGAGAATGGTAACCGGAGCCCTCTTGTGCTTGCGGGAACTTGGGAGCCTTTTTTTATACCCGCTGCTGATCATAGAAAGGAGTCTCAGCCTTTATGTTCCGATAGTGAGGGCTAGCGCGTGTGAAGGAAGCTAGTAAAGGATACGTAATTCAGGGATCAAATGCATTGACTGTCAACTTCAGATTCAGGCTTTGCTGCCCAAAGTCAAAATATAGTTAAGTAAGGACTTAGCCCAGATTATCTTTTTTTTGTTGGCTCAAAAGTACGACTCTGGCTTTCCCTTTTTAAAATGAACGGGCGAAAGGAGAGCAAGCAAGGCTAGGAGTGGGTGTTTAAAGGAACGACTGCTAAGATAAGAGAGGGGCGGCCGGCTGTTGACGTATGCAAGTGAAAGCCTCTTTCTAAGTAGCTGTTTTCTTGCTCTATTCCAAAAATCTTTGAACATTTTAATCCGAGCATATAGAATTGGGAGCGTAAGGAAGGATATGTTGGGCGCAAACCTTCGTCTTCGACCTTAGGTTCTTTCGTGAACCCACTTGCTAACTAAAGGCATAATGATAATATGCCCACACATCCTACAGAACAAGAACAGAGGATTCCTTGCCAACCTTTTTATACTATGCCCTCGAATGGCGGGAAAAGACCTGTCCTTTGTCCCCCAAACTCATACAAAGCCACTTATCTTCCTGCGTAAATATAATAGAATTAGTAACAAAAAGACCGCTTTCATTGAAACTCTTCGTTTGATTTTGGCAATTCCGCAGGGGGATCCCTCGAGTAACGAAATCCCTAGCTTTTTTTTTACTTTTTCTATGGCTTTCTCTCTATCATCAGCTAAAGCACCAGCTTCTTCGTCCCAGTCTCCCTCTTTTGAAATGGATAGCTCGAAAAGAGTAAACGTCAGTGAGTGCTACATCAGGTGATGCCTTATAACTGCCACAATATACCGTCCCATCTCGTCTTCAATCAAAGGACTTATAACAACAAGTAGCTTCCACGACTATCACTAGCAGCAGGATCAGTAAGACGATCAGTAGGCAGCCCCACGTAAACATAAGGGAAGACAGCTCATGCCGCACAAAAAGCTTATGAATAAATTCAAGCAAGTAATAAAATTATATTCTAAAAAACGCGGCAAGGAGACATTAAGAAGCAGCATCCGCTAGTGCTGTCGGTGATATGGTTGGCGTAGGATTTCAAATCTAAGAAATCTCATGGGTAAGATAGAGACTCTTTTCAAAAAGAGGAAGTTGTTAGGCGGCATAAGTCAGTCTAAGTCCTCTGACGGTACTTTATATATGGCAGTTAAAGCACCAGTTGATAAGGCGCCTGTTAATGTTTACGACGTGGGTGATAAGTCGTCTTTCCTAGGAAGCTTCTAAGGTCTTCATATTTGTTTTCTTAATTGAACACATAATTTAAATAAAGAATTAATGTGCTTTTTGCACCAAAAGACAAAGACAATGAAAAAAGTTCTAGTTTACTTATGATTTGGGCGTAACCCCGAAATTTCTTGGTCTTTATATGCTCGGCTCTAAAGTATACGTTATGCAATAGTTTGACTAGAAAGGAAAGTCTATTTGTAGTGGAACGTATTCTAATATGGGGGTAAGAGTTGACTTATGCTCGATCAAGGAGAAGGGGCCCCAAGGTCGCGAAAGCGGGATCTATCGTAGGGAGAGAAAAGGAGACTATTAAGGATAGAGGCCCGCGCCGGTAGCCTGCTTATCTTTATTTGGGCACTAACTTCTTATTCCTAATCCCAGATTCTATTATATATATATTTCTTTGATTTTAAAAATTTAATATTGGGGCGAAGCTCGCTCACATCTAACCAAAAGACCCTGTTGTCGTTTCGGGTATAACCGCGGATTCCTTACTACATGTCATATGTAGGGTAATGCTCTACTAACTACAAGCGGCGCTTGGCATTAAGCTTCTTTCCAACTTCTAGCTACCAGTCCCGGACTTTGGCTTATAAGTCACCGCTGGAAAGAGGATAAGTAATAGGTTCGTCGATGTAAAAATCCCCCTTTTAGTAGTAGGTTGGGATCCTTATAAAGTGGGACTTTTCAACGTAACAACATGCTCTAGCAACTTAGAATTTATCCGGAGGAGTCATTCCCATCATGTCTAACTCCGAGACTAGTGACTTCATCCATACATTCTTATGTGTCGCTCGTTCTTATAGTCTTTTAGCATATATATTGTTTGTGGCTAATCCCCGGCTGCCCGCTAGTTAGAACCTGCCGTATCTGGATCAGTAAAAGCTTTTTCTAACTCTGCTCTAGACAATCTCAGGACGAGTCCTTTGTCTAAGAACTGGTGGCATTCTATCAACTTAGGGATAATGCAGATAGAAATATAAACTGAAGCCGGTTTAACTTTTAATAAGGGAAGCTATACTTATATCTATTCTAAGCATCTCCTACAGGGCAGTGTCCTTCTCACTCAACAGTGAAGTTCTAGAAGTGTAATTAAGAAGTTATGAGGAGAAGCTCTGGGAGTTGTTGATAGCCAATATAATCTTCAAATAAAAGTTGGCGTTTTTGGGGCCAGTAGCCGGAGCTATTAAAGCAGCATGACCAAACGATTGAATAACGATTGAATAGCCATTTCTGCCCAAAGGTGGGTTGCGCCTTTGAACAAAGTAAAAAAGGCATGGAATCCTTTAGAATTTCAAATAAGCCCAGCCAGAAAGATCCTCTTTTCCGTTTTGGTATGCCCCGGTCCCTCGACCCATGGAAATGTCCATTCATTCTTCGACATGCCAACCTCTCTTTCTACAGTGATGATGTTTTTACTCAAATTCAAAGAAAAGAAAAGAGCAACTTTTGCCTTACCCGAATCTAAGTGGTGAGTTTAGGCCTGACTGAATAGACCGAAGCAAGTCTTACCTGGCCTTAGAATATTATCTAATATAATAGGAAGAAAGTAGAATAACGACTGTGACTGTGTTGGCATCTCCCCTTTCGGTTGAAGGTAGTCAGCGAGACCAGAGTAAGAGCATGTGGCGAGTGCGAGACGGGGACTCCGCTTTTGAAAGCGCAAAGGAATCCTAAAGTGATACATCTTTTCACCCACTCATCCCTCATTTTAATTTAATTTCGCGGGGGAAGAATTTGTGAGGGCTTCGTGCTTGATTATCTTGTTAAATTCATAATTCAAATGGCTAGCTGCCTTCGGGCTCGAGTCTTCAAAAAAAACGGCTAAACCTGTATCGCCCCAAAACGAGACCGGAGGACATTACCGTTGAAGCCTCACCCTCGGGATGCGCCTTTCGTACGATCAAGAGCATTCTCTTCCAACTAAAGATACGAGATTTTTTGCTGCCTAACCTGTGTAATCTGAGACTATTTGCCAATGGGGTAGACAAGCATCCCGTCCAATCCATGGGGTTTTATAGGGCCCCGTTGTGATACTTAACTTGTCTTTCCTTCTTCGTTTGACTTGTATATGTATTTGATAAGATATGAAGTCTTTTGACTACGCCTTACGCCCTAAGCATAATCAGCCGTAGCTGCTCGTTCTGACCACTAAAATCTGGATAAGACGTCTCTATTTTATACCTAAATCTAAGTGAAAATTGAAGAATGATCCACCGTAGCCAGGTCTTCCTCAACAACTTCGGTAAGGAATGGGCGGGCTCTACGATACGATGAGAAGGCCGTTGGCGTACAAGTCTACCATACCTATCCCGAGTGGTCTAAGCCCTATTGTTCACGCGGATAGTTCTCAGTCTCACCCCAACCCTGGAGAGTCAAGCCAGCTAACCAGCCATGATGAGTCCTCAAGCTAAGTCTTGAAAGCAAAGGGGGCAAGCCAGATAAAGAAAGAAGAAATTCAGTAGAAGTCAAAGCAGATTAATGAAGACATTTAAAAGCCGATCACTCTTCCTTGACCGCTATTTCCCTTCCTCCAGCAAGCAATGGTCTGGTCAGACTTCAACAAAGATAGGAAGAAAGCTATCATTACTAGTTTTCCGAAGGCGTGCGGACATTGGAGGTACGCAGTGACTCGACTGAGAAGGAAAGGGAAAGGCTTTTTTTGGAGCTCGGTTGCACCGCTTTCCCGTTTTAAAATGGTATAGCCATTTCCCCATATTATCAGATAGGTTCACCACAGACCGGGATGAAAGAGTCTTTATACCGCGCCTCATGCCATGCAAGAAAGAATGATGCGATTTGTTCTTAAAACTTTGAGTTTTCGCCCATTTCTTAAAAAGGGGAGCGGGCGAAGTCTCGAAGTGAGTGTGTTGACGAACGCCATGCATGCACTTCACATACACATGCCGACTTTACAAAGTTTATGCAGAAAAAGAAAGGAGAAAAATGAATGCCATAGAGTTAAAGATTATGAATTCAAGGCTTTCCACCGACCAACCATGTTTCAAAGGACCGATGAAATCTCCTTTTACCTTCTACAACTAGAAGTACTTGTTTCAACCACTCCCGTCCCTTACTTATAAAAGAATCAGACGACCTTTGGGACAGACCATTTCTAGAGACGAGATAGAATCTTGTTAAGCATATTCATTCGCATTCCTTCAACAAGATCAAAGATTGATCCATTATTTAAGATGACTCTCGAACACACCTCATATCCAATTTTGTGCTAAAAGTGCCCACTCTCCGTGTGAAACTGGCCCACTCAACTCACGCTCTTTCGGTGCAACTTTCTTTTCAAGAGAGGCACTACAAGCGATAGCGATTAAAAGAGTGCTTTTCACCAAGTGATGGTATGAGTCTTGCTCTTTGTTAAAGAAATTTAAATTTTCTAAAGAAAGCTCATCAGGATCATACTGATGCATATAGATAGATAAGGGGAAGAAGAATTGCCATGAACATTTCGTTTATGTCCAGGGGAGCTCTTTTTTCAACAAGTAGTATTCCGCCGATTACAAAAGACTCTTCCAACGGAAAGGGGGCAAAGCTACTCATTTTGTTATAGAGTAGAGTTTCTTTTGGCTTCATTCTTCAGTCCCAGCATCTCATTTAGGGGACTCGTTTCGAGCTTTTTCCTTTAGATTGAATGATGAAATGAGGCGTCTCACCCAAGTCATGCGATTTGCGTATTCGTGCCTAGGCATGTGCTTCTTCCTGTCTTGACGATTTTTATTCTATGGACCCTTGCCTAAGTACTGGGCCTAAACCTTGAAAAAAGAACCCGAATCGGGGATTTGAACCCCTTAACTCACTGGCCGTCAACAACAGGCTCGCTCCAGCATTGTGCTCCTAACGCCTGGAAAAGAGGCAAAGTGCCCTCCTTTAGCGAAGTCTGACTCTAAATTCCTCGTATTTTATTAAAAAATATAGGTTCACCTGCTCGCGTAGGGGAAAGGAGAAGCCAATCGCGACAAGCGGGGTTGGGATGTCTTCGCGATACTAAATGCCTTGCTTGGCACTGAGACCCTCTTCCTATTCAAGAACAGACTTCAAAGGAAGTTACTCCTTTATCTTCTTCTGGAAACCCTTTCGACTCCCCTTTCTTTGAGATCTTATAGTCATTGTTCAGAAGGAATGACATGAATATGCTTATTCGTATTTCATATACATTACATGAGACATGGACCCTATAAGAATTCTTATCTCGTTCCCGTTTTCTGCAAATATGCTTCTTTTTACTGTATTGGAGAGGGATCAAGCTTGTTCATGGAGGAGAACCTTGGGTCCTTATAAAACTTAATCTCAGCTGTCAAGAAAGGCTTTAGTTCCACAGGACCAAGCAACGATGCGCAGTAAGTAAGCCAGCGATCCACCCATTGAAAGGAATAAGAATATAAAGCGCGTGTCGGCAAGCAGGTTAGCAAGTGTGTTGGCCAAGGTGCGGCGGAAAAGTTGTGTCAACAGTGAGACATTCTGAGGTCAACTGAACCTATACTGCCTGCGGCTTGAGCACCAACAACTTCTTTTGCGACACCTAAACCAAACTCGTTCTACTGTTTAAGTTAAGTCAGGCCCGTCTTATCATCTTAGTTCGGGAATACATTTGATACGTTCTATCATACAGTACACTCAAACAGAACAAAAAGCCTTAATTAATTAGAAAAGTAAGATCCTGAATCCCTACTTCGGAAAAGTGCCCCAGAAGCAAGGGATATATCATATGGGTCATAATCCTTAGCAAATCTCTGAGATTGGTGGCCTACTGACTTGGCCGATTGACTGCTCTGTTCGAAAGCGCTTGAGTGGTAGGTTGTGGGCATTTGATGCAAGTTCGAGCAAACAATACCGCCTGTCTTCCATGGTTGGTTACGGGGAACCATATTCAATGGAATAGTATAAAAAAGCGCTCTCTTATACTGGCTTTCTCGAGGGTTCTTCGCCGAAAGAAGAGTCTTTTTGAAAGTCTAAAAAAGAGGAATCATACCTGAAAAGACAGCCTTTTGTTAATAAACTTTTTAGCCAAGGATGGATTCTTGAGAAATACCCGACCTCTCCAACAACTGGACCATCACCTTCAACTCTGTCTTTGATATCCTTGGACTTTTTCAAATGTGACCTTTCTATCATCTGCCGATGGCTCACTATATAACTTTCTCCCGCCCCACGAATGGGCTTTCGACCTTGGGGCTGCTCTTAGGAGACGGGGTGTGTAAACATATCTCATCCAATAAGGATCATTCTTTAAAAGAAGCTCCGTGGAAAAAGAGGAATGCACTTGTGAAAAAAGGCAGGATACGGTAGGAGATAAGTAAAGTATAGGTACTTCAAGCACAGAATGTCGGGATTGGCTCCTGGCTGGATGTATATGAAATAAGTATTAAGGATCTTGTTTATGAATTTAAAACTTGAGAGTTTGCGAGAGGAAGCTTTGAGATCAGAATGTGTGGACTGGGCCTACCTATTTGATTCGATCCTGACTTAGAGCACGTGTGACTGCTTACCGTACTTATGTTATGAGTCTTCGATGTGTCCGTGAAATCAAAGGAAGGAAGCTACATCCCTGAGTCTAGTTTCGAGATCCCTTATGACGAGACCGTTAGCAAGGCATAGAATTACGCTTTTTATAGTTTTAAAGGGTAGTTGAGGTATGGAATGACTTTATCGGAGGGAGAGGTTTTTTAGCCTTCACGTTTGGATACTGGTGGATCGTTTGAAAGGAATTGGCGTCGTTGGAAACCAGACTGTACTGGATTCAACAGCGGCGATAGAAGAATTCTACTAGAACATCAAAGTAAGTGCAAGGGCGGGTCCGAAAGCTGGATTGCTTGCCGAGATTGGTCCCTGTGTTTGGCAAAGATACTAAGAGCGCTTCCCCAGCCAGTTGTACCTAAACAGCAAGTAGGTAGCTAAGCTGTTAGGCGTAATACGCCATGAATGTGGCTCAAGATGGCCAGCAATGCTACTCAAAGCAGCTTTCAATCCTGTTAAAGATCGGCGCTGTAATCCTATCAAAGAGCCCGCTCTTCCAAGTCGGCTACTCTGCTTGACTGAAAAGGGTTAGATTCCCCAAGAGCCTGTACTGACTTATTCCTCGAGGTACTTTCGACCAAAGAATAGGTTAAACGGATTAAACATCTAGCTAGTATTCCTTCTCTTATCTATGACGATTTGAAGGAAATTTTTTTAAAAGCCTTCTTTACCACACCCTGAAATAAGATGCTTGGAAGTCTTCACTTCTTTGACTTTAGCTGTTATGCTATGAGTAGTTAACCTCTTTTCCTTCCCTCGAACTCTAACTAATAACCAAGTTTTCATATTCTTCTTTTCTTTTTTTAAAGAAGGAATAAGTGCTTGATGACCCTACTCCACTGGGATCCTCCCCCCTAGGAATGAAGCCCGCTTTTTTGACTGATGGTTGTTAAATTGACTTCCGGGCAGCTAAGATAGTTGGCTTAGACCTTCTTCTCCGATTCAAGCTAGAAGTGCGAAGGTCAGGTCCAAGGAGCTCAGTTGAATGCTGCATCTATGATGGGAGGGAGCAGCCGATCTTACTCCCCTTTCTTTTTGTCGAACTAGAAGGAAGGTCACACAAAAGCTTTTATAACATAAGGCGTCAGGGGACTGGAGAATAGTCATATACATATATAAGATTGAAGTAAAGGGGCAGGAGTATTCATACCATTAATACAAAAATTTTAATCGTAGTTCAAATTCTTTCCAAATAACAATAACACAGCCCGCTGCTGGTGGAATGCAAAAAAGTCACAAAGCCTCATTTGAGTAGTCCGGGTTTTTCCAAGCTCAGACGAGACGTGACCATCTTTTTTCTTTCGTATTGGTAGCCTAATATACGACGACTCAAAGAAAAATCCTTGACAGTTTTAGTAGAATGCTCTTGAAATTTGTGGATTCCATTGACGAATTAGACTTCCATTGTTATGTTAGAAGAATTTGAATTTACCTTTTTCGTCTTTTTCTTTTGTCCGAGCTCATAGGGAAGAGACTGGATGGACTCAAAACTAAAGAATGGGTGCAGTTTTGGGGAGAAAATGGGATTCCGCTTATGATAGGTAGGCAGCGGGCCTTCCTTGTTTATTTAAACGTAACTAGAAGACCTAGAACTAGAATAGAGGCGATCCACCACAGCTATAGGAATACTGCAGCTACGAGCTCTGTTCCCTTTCTCTATGAACTCAAATGCAAAAGCATGTCATGATGAAGCATTGGGTGTAGCACCACATAGACATAAAGGAAATCAAAACATTCCCGGTCAACCTACCCTTTGTTGATGAGGAAGAAGAAGAAAGTTGATGAGGAAGAGGAAGGAACCATGCATTGGTCCAGGTAAGCTAGGCGGTGAACAGGTCTGATCTTCTCGGAGCCTATAATATATGGGTATCGCCACCTTATACATAGATAGAGCTTAAATATGTGTACGTATCACCCTTCATACTCAATTCATATCCAAACAGTAAAAAACATACTAACGTGGGTAAGTCAGAAGTCAGCAACAGACTTCTTTCACTTTCTAATGATTACCAAGAAAAGGAAGTAGAAGGGAAGGGGATGACCTAACCTGGGAGGATCCACCATTTCTGGAGCGTCTACTATGTAAGTCTAAGCTCCGGCCAAAGCACCTTTTAACTACACGCATCTTCGGATGGAGCAGCTATTTCGCCGTTTATGGAGAAGGAAATTACAACAGATAATGCCGATTCTTCTGATTCCAATTATATACTAAAATCGAAATCCGCCTAACCTAAACCATAGTCTTGTTCCCAACTTTCTCCAAGCCCCGCCTTTCATCTGGTCATCTGGGGCGACAATCAAAATGCCAGCCTTCGCTTTATTAGAACATTCATCCCATCAGTGGGTTAGGCCTCTTTTTCAGACATCGTGCCTATAGATTCATGGTAATTAGCTGTACTTGTAAGTCTTTGTTTTTGTTGACGAGCCGGCGCCCGCCGCTTCTATAGATCCAGTCTAAACAGGAAGAAGATAAAAGGCTATTCCATACCGACCCCAGTGTGAATCCAGTCAAAGAGGGAAAAGGGATTTGAAAGCGAAAGACTCTTTGATTTTTAAAAGCTAGCACTGGATTGAATCAACATCAACCTTCTTTTATTTAATTTAAAACGTGAGACTTTAGAGCTTCTCCTTTGGGTGCGGCGACGGTGCCTATGGATGCTTGGATCTATGCCTCTGACTAAAGGCTAGCCAGACTCTAGACAAGATTGGAATTAGAGCGATCGATTTAACTTAATACAAAGGGCTTTTTGAACAAAGAATTTTAAAACCCTGGTATTTTCGGACATGAGGAGGGCATTCTTGATCTGTACACATGCGGAGTTAAAGTAAAGCGTGAGGTGGAAGTCCGGGGGCTTTCGTTGCTAGACTAGAAAGTAATGCTATAAAAACTATGGAAAAGGAGGTTAGACTCTCTTTCGCAAACGACAGAAATTCCCTAATACACCGGCTCTTGCTTCTACACCCGCCCTTCGCCTTTTATAGTCCACAGGATCGTTATGAAGTTACTACTTCGTTCTATGAAATTCTATCAACTCGAAGCAAAAAGATTGTGCAGAAATGGCATGTCTGGGACTGGATCGGTAGACTAGACAGAAGATTTTTTCTTGATGTTCTTTGTCCTTGGTAAAAGGATTTGGTTCACCTATTTCCTTTCCGATGCGATGCCAAGGTAAAAAGCCAAGGGCAGGGCGGCCATTTCTAAAATGCGTACAGGTCTCAATGCTCGTTCAAACCATGTACAAGTCATCGACGCAGCTGAGCTCTAAAAACGGCTTATCCCGCGAAAGCCCTAATGTAATGATATGATAGCTTTCTTCTGGTCTTTTTCTTTGCGCTCGACCCATCACATCATAAGGAAGGGAATCAATCTCCTGAGGAAAGCCCCCTTTTCTTGTTTTGAAGCAGCCCAATTCGTTGCCAATGATTGACACAAATAGGCGGTCCAACCCTGGTGTTAGCATGATCGTTCATAAATCCTTCTAATTTGGACGGATTTGTGGATAGAGAATCCTCTTTAATTATAATTGTCAGTTCTTGTTCTTTGTATTTTGTAATATTGCCTCAAGCAAGAGGCGATATGCGATAAAAGGAATGAGAGGCTGTTGCAGAAGACTTTTTTCAGTTTAGCATTTTAGATTGTAACTCTCTGATCCGCAGTAGCTTCGGCTGCCATTGAAGTTCCCGTCCTGTTGTATCAACTCTATCTATTGAAGATAGAACCTATACTATAACTATAAGAGTCAGAGTCTGCTTTATAGTCCGGGCAGAAAGATAAACTTCTCTGTTGTGCCTGTACGAGTCGTCCACCCAATTAGAATATCTGGCTAGAAAGCATTTTTCTTAATATAGAAGATATTACGCCCATAGAGAACGATTTCTTTTTTGATGAGGAATGTCCGGGTAAGGGACCAACCCATTTAAACTGAGACTATGCGCATTATTCGTGTTATTTAGGGCTTTGAAGCTTCTCTTTGAACAAAAGACCTTCCTTAAGAGTTAATAAGAACGAAACGGATACGAATTAAGACAAAGTAGGCGGGCTAGTTCAAGTTCCAAGGAGCGGGGACTTGCTTGCTCAACCTTCGTATCCTATTTCTTGATTGCTAGCTAGGAAAGCTTTCCTGCCTCGACTTTGCCCAGTTTTCGTCATTACTTATATCTTCTACAAATCTTCTATACCGAGTCTTTCTTCAGAAAAAGAACCCAAACTTAATAGGAATGTTTATGACTTTACCCTTTGTAGCCAACCAAGAGCTTTTCTTTTACTGTCGGTGGTATTCGCGTCAAATCAAAGAACTCGGCCTTTGTTCCAAAACAACATACGAAAAAAGAAAAATATGACTATATCGGATGAGCTTGAGGGCTCGATCGGTGTTCACGGCCTCGGTAAAAGGATTCCTTCTGACTTGGGCTCTTGCTCCCTTTGGGAGTGTGCCCTTTCTTTGAACCCAAAGTCCTTCTTGTTTTCAGATTGGGAGGCTTAGTTTCTCAAAATGGCTAATGTGGCAAGGAAAGCTTCTTGTTCGCCGATACCTTTTCTTTCGGATCTTATCTCTAATTCAGGCAGAGCTCCTGGTTCTAGCTAAGTAAAGCAGAGTTAAGAAAAGCTCGGCGTAGCATAAAGACAAGGGGCTCCTCATGGTATATATATATATAAGATCTCCATCTTGGATGAACTTCAAAAGCGACTCTTTCTCTGTCCCATTACTTAGAGCAAGAGGAATCGGCAACTCAAGCCCTAATCCTAAGGCCTGCTGGATACTCGGAGTCTGCTCTGGTTCAGAATCCGAAAAATGAAGTACTGTACTAACACTACATGGATGACGTAATTGTCTTGGTCGTTGATTTCAGTCTTCTTTTCTTTCTCTTTGTTTTCTTGGCTCTGTCTAAGTCAGAATATCTCCCCTTTTTCTTTTTGATAGGTATACTTATTGTGGTAATCCTTTCTGGCACACGTTCCTTTGCCAGCTTCCAGTACTTCTTTTTACTCTTAACCCACAGCTTCTTGTTCATCAGGACGAGAAGGATTGGATGGGAATCCTCGGGTTGAGTAAGGTTCGCGACTTGTCTTTTGATAATGAGCTTTATCCTCGGTTTCGATAGCAAGTTCTTACGCGAAAAGTAGGACACCTCATGCACAATGCACAGTAGGAGGATCGGTTCGACCTCCAAGGCTTCGTTTTTTATTTGACCATCTTCAGTGATGAGCACTAACTAGTACTAATCTCTGCAAGCCCCCGTATAAGGCAAAGAGACTATCCGAATTGCTCTTCGAAGACTTTGAAAACTTTTCTGACTCGTGATCAATGGGTCAGTCATCGCAGTCCCTAGGGCTGTAGAACGCCTCTGTCATGGGTGGGAGAAAAGTCTGGAAATCACTCTTAATCCTCTAACGCCCCAGGCTATCTCGTCTGAATCTGATGACACTCGGAGTTGGTCTGGAACCATAACAAACTAAAAAATCTCTAAAACTCCTATCTTATAGTTATATTTTAGAATTGCTCATTTATCGAAACTAGCAGCTTACTCGCCAACAGCTTACTATGCTCTTTATTCTATCCTAATAGTATAATCTTTTCCATTCCTTCCCACGGAAGGAGAAAGAATGCTCAACTAATCAGGATAACTCTCTTTTTGAACTAGCAGCAGAGCTACTTATGCGTTTCCAGTAACGGCTTTCTCTAGAGCCACCTAAAGAAAGTCCTATCTACTGCTTATATGGGCCCTGCATCCGATCTAATACCCATGGATATTTCTCCTTTCTAAGTCTCCTGGTCGAAGACAAAGAACCCGTAGTAAAGGCGGGCATGGCGTCCTAGTGTAGTACTCTGTAAAGTTTCAAGGCAGTATTAAAGGGTAACCTAACCTTATCACACCCATTAATCTCGTGGAAGGCAAGTAGAATAAGACTTCTATGCTATATTTTCTTTTGATTAGTATAACCACATGTAGTATTGAAATCCGAGCAGAAAGCCTTTGTAAAGCTTTGGTGATATCTATGTAGTGCTAATTCTTATGTTGTGGAAAGCTTCATTATATATGACAAGTTTAGATAAGATGATCCTTTGAACGTAGCTTCGCTGGGATAAGCCTTTTTTTATGTTATGCGACTCTTTTGCTCCTGGCTTAGCTAGTAGATAAGAGAAAAGCACAGCTGGTCCTAATCTAGCTACTGGCTACTGATCTGGAAACTCCTCATTTGCATTCTGCTGCCGATCTTCCCCCCCCTCTGTTATAGTTATTTTATAGAAAGCTCGACCAGAAGGACTCTCGGTTGTTTTGACGAAAAAGAGTCCAATAGTAATGGTTGGGTTAAGGATATTTGGCTTGAACATTAAAGGCTCCGCTCCTCATTTAAAGAAAAGTGAAGGTTAAGGGAAGAATTTGCTGGCTTTGCCAACGAGGCAGTCGTCATAGTTGATGATGGAGATGGAGAAAAAGGCGCCCGTTCGTGGTCCAATTCGAGTGTCAGCCCCCGTGCTCCTATCCTAGTCAGGGAAAAGTTCGGGCCAAAGTACTTTTCTTTTACGGGGCCAGTGCCTTGTTCAACTTTGATCGTACAAAAGGCAATGAAATATCAAATGAAAAGAAAAGCGCGAAAGCGTGGTGCAATGGTTTCGCGTGGAGAAAGAAGATTTAGTAAGTCTTTTTTCTGTCCTGGGTTGTAACCAAGACTTCGAACCTATCATTAGGCGCGTGCTGGCAAAGGATTCGTGTCATGGAAAGTCTTTCCAACCGATTAAAAACCAACTGGATATCTTGCATAACATAAGAATGTGGGAAGTAGGTAAGAGGTAAAGGCTGACTTTCTTTGTATAGGTAGCTTGATCAAAAAGAGAGTTTAGTCTCTCCGCGAGGTCTTAGACCGGTCAAGGGAGAAGGGGAAAGATCTCGTTTAGTATTTTGGCGAGCTAGAAGAAGGTCAACTGGCAACTTCTGGCTTTAAGAAAGAAAATGCCATCTCGATTATATGATTAAAATATCTCGGTTCGAAGGGGGAGTAAATCAAAGAACGAACAATCAAACGCAATTCTTTTGGTCTAATTAATGTCAAAGACAGAAAACAAGATTTCTATTACGGATTTACTTGGCCTACTTTTCTCTCAATTTTGATATCAACTTTATTGTATATAAAGGATAAAAGGAGGCAAATCAATTGCTATAAAGAAAAAGGAGTCTTGGAGGAGCCCTGTTCGGACGGCAGCAGAGTAAGTTTTCGTGGTTGGGAAAGCCATTGGGGGATTCAAGCAATAGTGAGTAGGGTATGGAAGAGCTCGCGGTAATACGAGCACAAAACGTTAAAGCAAGCTAGTGAACAAAGAAGTTGGGAGCGTAGCCGCATAGATAGCAGGATTCTTAACCTTTTCCTGATTACGCTAGCTAGTATGTCTATCCAAGGTTGCTTGCTACAATGGCTATGTCCAGGTGCTCCTCTCAGTCTGTTCAGGAGGGCCAAAGCATCCTTTCCTACCACTTGCTTCTTTTATAGTTATAGGCCGTAACACGGCTAGTATGCCCTATATTATTATTATTATATAAATATATTCATTACCATTTAATTTGGTAGTTTGACCTTTCATGGATAGGCGGGTTCATGCTATTGGTCAAAGTCAATTCCCCAGTTGCAAGGTCTTTGCAACGATAAAGCCTCAAACTGGAGCCCCGATTTGGACCTTTCTTTGTGCCTTATAGGATAGGCACCTATACTATTAGAAGGGGATCTCTCGAGCATCAAGATCAGCTTCCGTTTCGTTCGGATCTTCAACCCCATGTTCAACCTTTATTTGTCCCCTATCTTATTAGGGCTTTCTTCTAAAAGAAGTTTTTTTTTGATCACACCACACTGAAAGAAAGGATAGACCGCTGGCTCCTTTCCCCTCTTGGGTCTTGTTCTTCTCGATCGTATGAAACTTGAAAAAGGGTAGGGAATGCAAAAGCGAAGATGGCTCCGATCAAAGCCGGGAAAGCTACGTTAATCCCATTTCTGAATAAAGGAAAGAGGACAGCAAAACAAGCCTTTGTTTTTTTGTCTGTCTAGACGAGTTATAGTAGCTTACAGGTACGATCCAAAAGAAGAAGCATTCGAGTAGGTTCCGGACGAAGATGTAATTGAAGAGAGAAGGGATGCTTATTCAGAAGCAACCGGAGATGATGATGATCATGTACGATCGTGTAAAGACGAGTCCCCCCTTTCTATACTATAAAAGAGAATCGTCTGCCCTTGTAAACCTGCAAGCTACCTATGATAGGTAGAGGCCTTTCTAGCCAATTCTGCTTACTGCGCCGAACTCTAGTCTCTGAGGGATTGGGGGTTGGGCCTTGGAAGGCAGGTGACTCAACAGTGGCGGTAAGGATGAGAATGATGTCATATTAGGACTCAAGTGGACATCTCGTAACCACAGGAATTGGATAGATTCGAAGATAAGCCATATTTTTATAGTTTGCATGTGAAATCTTCCCGTTTTGGTTGGGTATAGCATGAAGCAATTCCCCTTGCTATTGGTAAGAAAGCTAATCATTTGAATTAGCGCCATTGAGCAGGAAGAAGGAGGAGGGTCGAAACCTTCCATAAGGCATAAGGAGTACTTTCAGGGTAGAATTCATTCACATAACTTATATAGCATAGAATGCTTTTAGAATGAGGAAGCGGTAAGAGATCGCCCAATACACTTTTTGTATGTAGAATTGCTATCACCCTACTTTTCTCTGTCTGGAAGAGGGGCCGCTTGATGGCATAGAAGAAGAGAGATCTAATTCTACTACTTGACTTTATTACTTCGTTGATTCTTATTCAAACAAGGTCTCCATCTGTGAGCCATGCTTTTCCTAAATTTCAGGAAACCCTATCCAAGGAGGGGGACTTTTTAAGTGAAGTTCGTCAGCGCGTAAGATACGAATGAATGAGTTGGGCCTTGTCGAAAACCGAAGGCCTTATGTGATCAGGATATATCGACGTAAGTCAGTCCGATAGCGTAGTGATCCGTCTACCCGGACCAGAAGATCCTGGCCCTTATGTGAGAGGTCCTAAAAAAGGGGACTTAGGTGTCGCAAGTACCAAAGAGTACACCTGCTGCAATAGCCATGTCTGGTGTCTGGTATGCCGAGGAAGTTCGATCTCGTAGAAAGAGAATCCCGTCATTTGAATTGAGGAAAAACATTAAAAGTAAAGGCCCTTTAGGTTCTTTAGAGTTCGAACGATAGGGGGAAAGCTTTTATCTCTTTTTTGTGGAGAATTTCCTCAACTCAAATTTTTGCTTTTTTCTTGTGCTACTTTAGTTAGTCTCATAATCCTGGATCCTTAGTTTGAATAGGCTTCGAGAAGCACTCTTGGAACCTTGCCGGGAAGCTTCTGCCTTCTTGCCACCTGCTTTAATCGAGATCGACGCAATTCATTTATTTTCAGCTCCCATTAAAAAAAAAAAATTCTGGTGATTACACTAACCGTAGTGCAAGGGTCTCGCATCCCGACCTCTGATTCACCCGGGGTATAACAAGCACTCAAAATTGCTGGAACCTCTCTTTTCTTCCTTCCATTGTATTCGCTGTCTTTTTCCTATGATAAGGCTTGAGTTAGCAAGTTACCTCATGCAGGGTCTGGAACCCAGTCTACTATGGACGAGCTAAACCCCCGGAATTCTTACTTTTTTTATTGTATTCTAAAGGACCCTAAAGGGAGCACCCATATAGAGGACAGAACCACCTTTTCTTTCCAGAGCTTTTCCTATAGCTCGCGGAATGGCTGGGCGATCTTAGTCTGTTCGTCCGAAAGGGGTTTTTATGACACCGCGCTTCTACAAAGGCTTTTGTCCTTTCATTCCGTGCCTTCCCCCTTTCGTCAGGGTTAGAAAGTAGAACATCAACTCAACCTTCTTTATTCTGTGAAATGAAATAAGTACGCTCGTGGTGTGGTATTTTTCGAAGAAAAAGACAAGTTCACTTTTTCACTGTGCTAGAAAAGAAACCTACCCGCACATACCCTAATCTTATTAGCATTCTTATGAATCTAAGAAGTAGGCTTCACTCTACCCCTAAAATCTGATAACAAATATGCTATCTTTTTTGTATTACTTATACGCAAATACTTCATGCGCTTTATACTTTTCCGCTCAGAAAGCCTTATCCAAGCGCCGCGGCTAGTGGGAGTTAGAACCCATACTCACTTCCCTTTTTCGGTTGAGTAGAGGACCTACACTTGCCCAATTGGGAGCATTGATCTGAATGCGGGCTTCTTTCATGGATTCCGAGGGTTACAATTTATACATGCTTGCGATTTAAAAATTCTTTTTATGTATAAAAAACCTCTAGCCTTTTTTCAGATGGGTAAGCATACCAGTATGTGAGCTGGGAGGGGCCAAGCCAGAAGATAAAAAACAAAGAAGAGTTAGGCAAGCAAGCACTTAGTCAGTCCGGGCTTAGACGACCATCGCCGGGCGGATTCCTCGAAGATGCGCGTAAAGCACTTTCATTAGTGGGGAAGATTGCGCGCTTATCTATGAGAGTGAATGTCATACCTTTTTAGTATGCTTCGATAACACCGCCTCCCTCTCTTTCTAAAGCGTAAGAATGAGGCCCACAAGTAAGGATCTTGGCGGAGGAAGCAGCCCCGAAAGCACCGAGAACGGATGAGTCTAAGTATGTAGCGAGCCAGCGGATAGACCACCTTTTTGGTAAAGTTTCCTTGATCAAGTCTGGCTGGGGTAAAACAGGATATGAACGAGAATAAAGTAGGGGGGTAGCCAGGTTGTATCACCGGGGCGGGGAACCGACGTCAGGCACAGCATTATTCAGTAGCACGGTTGGGACGTAGCACTTGCTTTCTTTGGCCATACCCCTTCGTTTAAATTCATAAGCATAAAGGAGTCTCGACTTGATCGAGCCACGGGCTTTTGGTGGATTTGAGATGAGAAAATGAATGAGTTCCAACTCCCCTTCCATTCTTAAGTAGGGTAGCTTTGACTCCTTCATAGGAGAATCGGATCGTACCCTGTCAGTTGCACCTGTGGAAATAGGTATTCTTCGTGTGCGATAATTCATGGGCGTCTTACCTCATCACCAGAAAAGAGTACATCTACATCTGTCACAGCTCAGCTGTCTTTCTTCTTACGGCTACATGGATCCTCTTTCAGACACTCTGCCTTACCACTTGTCTAATCCCTTTACACTTGGAGATGCTCAGCACTTTGGTATGCGTCGTATCCCCCCAAAACCTAAGCTTATACAACTTTATTCTAAACTTTTGTGGTAGAACCATCTTAAGAATACTAAAATGGTTAAATCAAAAAGAAAATGTCTCGTGGCTTGTGTGAATAACCATATTTGCCATCTAAAACGCGCACATATGAGAATTTCAAATTTGACAGTAATTCGGAAAACGAAAAGTGCAAGTTCACGGATCCCTTTTTATGGTCATTCAATTTTCGTAAATCAAGTTCTGTCCCATTTTACCGAGAAAAGAGATAGGAATTTTTCATTTGAATAGGCATTACTTTCTAAGAATTCTTTTGATGTGGACTAAAGGCTTTCCATCTCGACCAAAAATCATTCCATAAGCTCGGAAGCACACCTTTAGTTAGTTGGGCGATGCACCATCTTGCCTGATCTTACCTTATAAGTAATCCCTAATCTAAGACTTTTCCGGAACAGCTAGGTAGTAAGCTCCCAAACAAGGGGGGGAGTGGGGTCCGAAAAAGATAGGTTTCTTTCTTATATACGATATTTACAGCCGCCGCCCCATTGCGGGTGACTTCTCAAGATACAGCTTAAACGGTCACGGGAGGACTGCCTATAAGGATCTAGCATGCATCATGATATCTTTTTCTTCGTTATTGTCTTCAACATCAAAAGCATCTTCCGGCCTGGAATAAGACTCTATTCTAAGTAGGATAAAAGAAAGTCATAGCACAGCGTGCCTGACTTTTACCAATATAAAAATGCGTAGCAAATAAGATAAGAACGGATGAATGATTGATACTACAAAGCATTATGAATCAGACACGGTTATTCCTCCCTCTCTATCTATGCGCGGCTTCGGCTGGCGGCTATATCTCCTATCTATAAACCCGACAGACACCCTGCTGTTTAAGTCTTCATCCCACAGTTTTTCCAACAGCCTTTCCAACCGCTCCTCTGGAGAAAGGGACCTATAGACAAGCCGGCTCATTTTAAATAGGAGATGCCCGAACGTGTGGCAGGTCGAGAAAGAGCTAATGATGCCGTGGTATTTGTAAAAACTTTCCCTTAATTCTTTTAGAAAGTTTTTTTTTGCTATAATGGACATGAGAGTAATTCGTGCCGTCCTTTTCGAAGATGGAGTTTGCTTTTCCGTATGAAAGTGCTAAGTCGTTTACTTTCTTTCTGGAGGAAACTGATCCGACGGAATACTTCCTACTATAAACAGTATCCACAGTAATTCCTCTTTCATGGAATAGTAGTCTTTCTTTAGTAAGACGGGCTTGTGTCTAGCCACTCTGGTAGGGATGATCTGGACTATACTAGACGTGTGCCACTCAAGGGTAAGAGCTTTTTTTCTTTATTTAACTTTTTATGTAAATCTAAGTTGACAGTCGTCTACTCCTATATTCTTCTAACCAATATTCAACTAGCAAAGCAAAGCGAGAACTAAGAGACATAGAGGGTAGTACCAAGAAACCTATTCTTAGAACAGAGGATCTAGCCCCTAGAGCGAAACTCTTAGGATGTTAAGAATCAGAGGGTATGTAGCGATCCGGGTGAAGTAGCTTTCTCAGTAAGTAAGGAACGAACTCGTAGTATAGCATGTAGTATCCTTCCAAGCTGTCTGTAATTATAGTAGTGTATAGCTTTATTCGAAAAGAATCTAATGACTCCCAGTCTCTTTCTTATAGTCTTTGCGCTTGTATTTGTCCTGAGATTTAGGAAAGTTTCTTTTAAGCCGTATCATTCGCTGACGTATCCAACGTAGTTTTAGCCGTAAAAATCGCTGTTGTAGTAGTTTAATGAGCTTACCATTATAATAAAGAAGTAAGAAGAAGCGTTGATTTCTAAATCAATTGGGATAAGTCCTGGTTAAAAAAGTCTATATAATCTCCGGGCATTAGTGGGGGCTACTTAGAATCCCTTCTATTATTAGATTTAGATAAAGTCTAAATAACGATGCTAGCTGTATCACTGGCACGCCCAGCAAATGCTATTTCTAATGTTCCAGATCCTGCTGTTAGTGCTTCTCTTTATTTTGACCTGTGTTGTACAGCAAGCTTCTAGTTATTGCAGACGCTTAGAGATCAGAGATGTGCTCCTGCTGCTGATGAATGCGCCATTTGACTTCTTGTTATTACGTAGTTGTGATATGAAGTCTCGTCTAGCCTTTTCTTATACACGGATTAAGATTTTAGATGTTGGCAAAAGATTCTTCTTTTATGAAAGAGCTTTCCCGTAGAGATTGACTATCCTATCCCCCGTTGTAGTATTGCCGGAGCTTATTTACTTGGAGAGAAAGTGAAATGTAAAGAAAGGGTAATTTCTAACTCTATATATCTGGAAAAAGGATGTTCTTCTTCTCTGACAACCATAGAAAGGTAAGCACGCCAATCTGTCTGGATGGGACGACTTCTTTCTTTTCTACATATTACTTGCCCTATTTCTTGATCATCCTTTTGTCTTAAAAGTTAGGATGCCTTAAAGCAGCTATAAGTGTGGAGCACCTTTTCTTGTCTTTTGATTCCTTATTCTTATAGATCTATTCCAAAAACGTACACAAAGAAAGATCATCTAAGAGTGCACAACGAGGATCCGCTATAACTATAATGTAAAACAACAGGCTTTAACGTCCAGCTTCGTAGCTTTCTTTATCTTGTGAGAATCGAGCAGTTGTAGTGTACGAGACGCATTAGCTGTTGACAAGATGGATGTTAGAACAGGTGGAATCTTTAAGTATTAAATTAACAAGATAAGTAATTGAGTTGCTTTCTTGAAAAAAAAAGTTCAAACTTATAAGTGCTTTGGCCACTTTCTTTTGTTGAAATGTCGAAGCATACTTTGCTAGAGTCTTTCATCTCTCACCCGAGTCTCTTACTACCGCTAATCATCTTCTCTTTATTTATCGAACGAACGTCTTCTATTGTGGAATTTGTCTAGCTCTTTTACACGGCGTTGGTTGAAACCAAGCTACCTATGTCGTCAATAGGAAGTAAATAAGTGTAAACGACAAAAAGAAGCTTTAAAGCCGCGTGAAATTTTTTATATTGAAAAGCACAAATAAAATCGCCAGAGAAAGAGTTCTCATTTCAATTATTAAAGTATAATAATAGTCAGTTTATATAGTATAGATCCGCAAGCTCCCTTTGGCGCTTTCTGGGACTACTCCTTGTTTGAAAAGTCAAGGGCTGGAGATACCTACCTGCTTACAGACGATCCTCATCTTGCTCCTATTTAATGCTCTGTTTTCGCATTTCTATTAATGCTTGAGATGGAGATTTTCACTTCTACTGGCGTATGTCGACGGTCATCTTACTTCTAATTCTCTTGACATTGCAGCTGTCTAGTTAAAGGAATGTAGGCGGGTGTCTTGATGTGTCGACCTCTCATTTATGACCAAGGTGGGAAGCCTCGCTTCTTCTTATGCAATGCATAGTTGATCGAAACCTCTCTCTTTAGGTGAGATTTTCCCTTTCTATACAGAGATTGCTTTCTTCTCTCTTTCTGGTTAAAGACTGGTTAAAGAAAGGAAAGAATGCGACCAGGCACTCTTTCGGATAGGCCTTTGCCAATGCTATCTTCTTCTTATTGATATTAAAGCTCCTCCTTTAATAAGAAAAGAAAACCAGAGTAATCCCATAGGAGTTGGTTGTCTTTTCTTTTTTCTACGTAGTAACATTTCAAACCCGTCAACTGAGATAAAAAGAGTAACAAACTGGGGGTTCAGATGCCATCTCGGAGTGAACGCCACAGTGAATTTTTCTATCTTTTATGAATCTTTCTTCCACTCATAAATCTGACGTAGAGTTGTATAATTTCTCTAGACGAATCCGATGGGATATCTTTGAGGCATAGCTCGGAAAGAAATTTCATAGAATCATTACCTGGGCCTCTCATGCTGGGATGGTTAACACTGTACCAAGCCTTTGCTTAGCTGGAGCCTTTTCTTATGATTATATAAGGCCCGTTTTCATTATCTCGGTAGAAGGACGGGTCTCAAAATGTTGATAATACCACTGCTACAACTACTGCAGCTCCTTCGTTGAACGAAACTGCTACGGTGAATGCCAATGAAAGATGAAGACCGTCTTACTATTCTGACTCCTCGGGGATAGAACTCTTGCAGAAGAGACTTGATCAAATCGAGGGTGTATACCGCACTTCTTCCTCTATCCATCTCCTCTCTCTGTAGGACAGAGGACGTCATTCATTCTTTCGGGAACACCTTACCTTCATTTACCAGGGGCAGGCCAACCAACGAAGAGCTGGCTTACGGAGCTTACTCATCAAAAAAATGATTGATCTCTTTTCTTAAAAAAGCTAGAGTTGTGGCAAACCAACGAAGAATATCAATAAGAATCTTAATATAAGAAAGTTAGAAATTCCCTTTCTTTGTCCGAAATGACGTCCACTTTCTCTCCTTTTTCTAACTTAGAAATCGCCTGATTCATGAGGCACTTTCGTAAAGAGTATAGTAAGGGCAAAGCTACTCGAGTGATAGCGCGAGAGGGTATGAAAGAGAGCGACTGCTATGGAGATAGATGGAAGAATTCAACTATAAGGTGAGGAGGAGTGGATTGATAGAATCTAGTCCGTAGTTTAGTTCAGAGAGTGAGGCGGGTTTACATGTCAAGGGTTTCGAGTCGGGGATAAGGGGGATCAAAGATGCAAGGCGGGCAGTTGTTTCAGTGGAGGTCCTAGAACAAGACAAAGTCACAGAAAGAGACGAAGATTGAGGCAATGGGATTGATGGATCACTGACTAACTGACTACGAGAGCAAGTGAACCCAAGCAAGAAAGAGTGGACAATGGTAAGAAAGCTCTGGGGCGATATGCAAGGAAAGAGAGTCGTTCTTTTAAAAGACGCATTCCACGCGCGTAGTCCCTTTAAACAACCGGTTAGGATATTATCGATGCTTTCCTCGCCTTACACCGAAACCCCCCCCCCAATGACCATTTCTAAATAAGGAAAGCAGGATTCAATATCCTGAGAGAAGTCCTGCCTTAGAGCCGAAGCCTGCGGGCAGCACAAAGCCTTGATTTGTCCAAAAAGTTTGTAATTGTCTCCATCATCAACGAAAGCAGCTTCTTCTTCGTCATCATCAATTCCATCTTCTATCAGAGGGGAGTCTTCGATTGCATCCTCAATTGTATCTACTTCTTCTGCATAAATGTATTGTGTGAACTGTCGGGCATTAAGTTCTTAGACTCCCTCTTTCGTTTACTGGGAACCCTCACTTTCTTTTCTTCAAATGGAGTAGCCGCCCGAGATAGATCACCAAAGACTGGAACATGAAGCCTATAGCTTTTCCTTCTACTTGAAATGGGCATTTCTTCCTTCTGCATCTCACCTATGTTTACGAGCGGTCCTCATTTTCTTGGGAAAACAAACGAAAAGGTAACTTCAGCCAAAGTTGAGTTAACTCTTTCTCTCTCCCCGCGGATGGATTCCTCATCCCTTTCTTACTTACTTTATCATAGCAAGGGCTTGGCTACTTTAACTACCGGGGGAAAGCTTTTGGTCTTTCATCTCGTAGAGGGACGAGAAACTTGCATTGCTCTTTTTTCAGAGTCATCGATATGGGTCGACTATGTTATAAGCTACGTAATCGGCTTTATTTAAAGTCAAGTTTAAAGAAAAAAGAGGGAGATAGCCTAACTTTCTTCAAAAGTCTTCCTTGAATATAGGGAGAAATGATAGGAATTTATATCCGTATCATCATATTTTCCGCCGGGCAAGTTGATGGATAAGTGCACAGGTAAGCAGCACGTGGGTAGGGGAATACCCAATCTGGGGATCCTTATAGTAAGATAAGAGTAGAAGAGGTGCTTTGATAGAAAGGAAAGAAGTAGGTTGATCACAAGGATCTCTCGGCCATTTGGTCGTTTCGTAAGATGGAAGATCTGACTTGTTTGTATACCCTAGTAGTGTATATGGTGCTGCTTGGCTATTAAGAATACCTTCCGTTTCAAAGTTTCCAAATTCAGATGAGCCATCCAAGAATTAGGGTTTAATTTCCTATATTAATCATAGAATAGGCACGAGCCTCTTAGACTTATAGGGTAAAGTATAGGAATGAAATTCATAATCTCGTTATTAAGATTAAAAATACGTGGGTCATCGAAGGAAGCGTGGAGTGAAACGTTAGACTAAGATCTTAGCGTTAGCGAAGCTACTATAGTACAGTACAGGAGAAGAGAATCCTTCTTTGCCTTTGAGTTTGGCCGTCAATACATTCTGTTCAAGCGGCCTTTTCGGGCCCATTCCATCAAACAGCGTTGTCACCTTCTTTCTTATCAGTAAGACCTTGCAACATCATACTCGTTTCGAAGACTTCACCTGCAACATCCGTTACACGTCTTGCGCTCGCTTCTCAATGCCCGGGCATCTTTTCCGGATACCCAAAGATCTCTCTTCTGGGCCAAAATTAAACTCAAAAATTTATTTCTTATTATTATCTTACAGTATGCCTTTAAAGTATGGGCTCGAAACGTAACATAACAAAAGGGGGGCCTCTGGGATGCCCTCGATTCGATAGGGATCTTACCATTACATTATAACCTCTCCTTAGATTTGAAGCACTTACTTCATTAACTTAACATCGGGAATTTGACTTCTTATTATCTTAGAGGACTGGATTAAAGTACTGCACTTATTGAAAAGAATGAGTCTAAGAATCAGTCTTGGTTTACCGCCCCTTTGTTAATATGTAGAACAAAGAACTTCCGTTATGCCATTGAAGAATTTTATGTTCTTTCTTCTCCCGTAGCTGGTGTCAATAACTTCTGGAAATGCCCCAGAAACGTTACTCGTAACTGGATCTGCTTCCTTTGGGGTAATGCTTTTTACAGATATTTTTCTTCTTTATCTTCCTCGAACTCTTGAGACTATACTCTTCACTCCTGGTCTCGGGTTGGATGCATTCTATTCCGCCTAATCAGTACTGTACTGTCGTATCATCCTATATATCCATTGACCTACGCTTCGCTCAAATTGTTAAAAAACGTTCAGTCGCATGCTTACTCCGTGGTTGGGAACATGGACAGATTAATAAAGTAGCTTTTACTTTTAATGCTCGCATGCCCGTAGTGCACGGCCTCACGTGTGAAGCATTTCTCAAAGAATAAAACTGGAATCCTTATGAATTAATCTTGCATTGCTCATAAACCTTTCAGTCTCATTCGTTAAGGAGAGAGAGAGTTTTACTTCACTTCATTCATAGAACTTATAATCGCATACGCTCGAGAAAAGCAAGACAGGGCGCTTTTACGCAGCAAATGGGGGTTCGGCTGATGAATTGTGGCGCTTTTACTCCCTAACCAGGTCGAGTTGAGATCACGATGTAAGCGAGACAAAGTTACGAAAGAGTCTGGATGGACGTGCTTTATTGTAGGTGGTTTCTTGTAAGAAAGTATATGAAACTCGCGACTCTTCCCCAGCAAACGGGAAAAGCTCTAGTCTTAATCCGAGACGAGCCTTTGCATAATTATAATAAGGTTGAGGAGCCCCCTTTAAAGCCTGAATGCCGTAAACAATGAGTGAGTACCTTTGTTTTGGGGGGTGAGATTACAATGCATTGGGTTAGATTGCGGATGCCTTGTTTTATCGTATGTATGATCAAGGTCTGCTTTATGACCTTTCCTTTCTTCGGCCGGTGCCAATGAACTAAAGTGTCTACGCTTTTTCATCCAATTAGGCTTCGATACAACTTCTGACTGACACATCAATTGCAAGATCAGGGATTTCTTTAATTTCTCCAACTACTTTTGTTCCTGGGCTTTTATTCCAGATCTGATCTTCCAGGACCTCTTTCAAAAGGCTTGTTATGGACTCAAAACCAAATCGTGGGTCAAAAACGTAGTTAGCGTGTGAGAGGGAGTGAAAACCGGCGCCATCGAGGAAGGATTCTCGATGCTAATCATCCGCTAGAAAGGGAAGATCTTGTTTTTAATTAGATTCCTTAAACAGTCAAAGTCGAATTTAATTCTAAAGTTGTTAGAGAGACTCCTCCTTAACCTTAACTCTTTTACTCTGATGTGAGACAAGATCTTATGTCAAGTGGTTCCGCTTCGCCAACAGCTATGTCTGCTTCAACAGCAAATTAAAGCGCATACTTTGAAGAAAGCGAGAGGGAGCTTAGAGTATACTGTTAGCACAACCCCATTATTTAACCGTGAAAGGCCTAAGACGAGGAAAACAATTATGTTAGGAAGAGGGGCGCAGAATGGGAAAGAATATTTTTCAATTGGAACAGTTCTAGAAACCAATCTTTTAAAAAGATTTAAAATAAGAGGCTTTCCGTTCATAACAGGCAAAAGCGAATGTGACCTTTTTTTCATCAACCCCAGGATTTTAGGCGAGAGTGGAAAGCTCCCTTCAGAATCATTAGAGAATCATTAGCGCCAATGCCGTCTTATTCGATTCGCGTAACTTTAGTCTTCTTGTTCTCGAGCGAAATCTAGGACGAGTGCCTCTTTGCTTTAAGTTGTATGGGAGCGATGATCCCTTGTGTGTGAGATAGAAGTGTGAAGTTCTGGTCCTGATGATCCTGAGACTAATGATCCTGATTTCAGGCGAAGCTTTTCCAGTGCGCGAGAGATGCAGCGAAAGATAAAGTAAGCAGGTTAGCATGTGGGGCGATTGATCGAAAGCGAAAGAGGTTTCCGAAATGATATGCTGGTGGAAGGGACGAGAATAGCTACAATTGGGAAATTTAAATACAATCTAAGGTCAATAAAAAGATAAGGGCTTCGCACCTGGATAAAGAAAAGAGAGGAGGGGTAAGCAAGACCAATACCTGCTGGATCCTATAAAGCCCTTGCTGCTTTTGTATTCCTTTGTATCTGTTTCCAAATAAGAAAGGAAAGAGCTAGATTCGCCTTTCTTATCGAGATTATGCAAGGACTGGCCTTTCCTTTCACAACAAGACCTATAAAAAAAGTCAGGGCCGGGGAGATAAAAAAAAGAAAAGCCTAGGTGAGGTACATCGCGGGTGCGTGCTCATCCACTCCCGGTTAACTACAAACTCTAAAGCGCTTTAGAGAGGAGGCTTGGTCAAAAAGAGTTCTTGATTCCTGTCTTATCATGCATTATTTTCATGAATAGGATAGCACCTAATATAAGGATAGGATTCTAAGCATCCGCATATATGGGAAGTACGCTTTTAGCGATCTACTCAATTGAGTGAATTGAAAGGGGACTTTATACCCGATCCAGAAAATTAGCATTGCATTTGATGGTGAAGTCCACTTCGGAGACAGAAAGAAAGAGGGTAACGCCATTTCTCGCTCTAGATGTCAAAAGAGGAGCTGCTGCTGAGCAAAAGAAAAGAAGGGCTATGCAGGCAGAGGTTTCATCCGCATCTATAAAAGAGTCAGAATCATCTACAATCAAGCGCGCGGACTGAAGCAGCAGATAGTGCAGTAGTTTCTTTAAGAACATAGGCGCCCAAAAGGACGTCGTGATGTAGACGAACTAGCGTAGTCGGGGAAAAGAGACTCATAGAATATATTATATTTTTTCAGATTTGTCGCGATTGATGCGCAACATTGTCATTGGTTTACCGGGTGAACTCCTTGCCCCTATTTGAAAATTACTTGTTCGAAGACTCCTTATCGATCGGAAAAGCATGGGTGGATCACAATTACAAGGCTACCCGCCCCGCACCCTTTTCTTATTCTTTAATTGTCTTGTATTGTCTAGCTTCAAGCCGACCAAGTCAAGCCCAAACCAAGGGGCAGTGATTGGATTTTTAAGTGAAAAAGATAGTGCATGCATATACCTAATGAGCAGGAAAGTTTGTTCATCGAAAGAAAGCGGGGCGATCAGGCGAAAGAGACACACATAAAAAACAAGGGCTTCGCACCTCAAAAATTAATTAGAGTTTGATCCTGAGGAAGATTAAATCGAGGGGCTGACTAAGAGGAAATTGCTTCAACTCTACCTTACATTTGAATTCAATTCTCATCTCAATTCTTGAACTGAAAGCCAAGGCGCCTTCTATCCCCAGAAACCCTTGTTCATCCCACTCTATATCTTTTCTTTTTGCTTTTGGTAGCAGGTTCCTGGTTGGGGCAGGGTGGTTCGGATGGTGGTATACTCTATGGGTGAGTTGTGGTATGTGTGAGGTTGAAGCATTTTCTTTATATCTCTCTAACAAACTAAAAAAAGGAAGACTTAGCCCAAGCAAGAGAACAACTTGACCGTGGATCTGACAATTTGAGGTCTGCTATACTAGTAGGTTCTAACTAAGATTTCTTTCTCGATCATAGGGAAGCTCTTGCCCATTGTAGTAGCACGTGTGGGACCTATCCATAAACATACCCATTAGACCGGCCGAGATGTTCTTGGTTGGACATTCGCCTTCTTACTCGTAGCTTTTTTCTTTGGTTGTACGATTGGAGCGTGTCAATAAGAGCACTCTGACATCATGGTCGATCAGAGCTTTCGCAGGCTATCTCTAGCTAGCTCGAAGAGGGAGTAGAAACCGCATTTCGGGTGTACCCATTGCCTATCTGGGACCGGGCACGATCTCTCGGACGTACTTGGTAGAGTAATATACCTTGCTTTGCTTTCGTTGCTAAGATGGAATCTAATCTAAGAGGGTATATCCGCTCGAAGATACAAGTTCACTTCGTTCACTTCCTCACGTATTTCAAATGTGATAAACTATGTGAGACTCGATTGGTAAGAAAAAGAAATGTATTCGCGTAGTAAACAGAGTCAAACCATCATCCACTTCAGGTTCATCGACAGCCTCTACATCCTATACTTATACTTACTTTAGCTTTAGTACTTACCCCTACCGTGCTGGAGCAACCCCCTTCTCATATGCGTTGGCGTCCGCCTCCTTTGCCTCTGTGGAAGCATCCTTCTTCCCAACTTCTCGATTGGAAGACCCTCTTTTGCCACCGTAGTATCGGGGAGCGGATGCTGCACTTTCTTATTATTAAGTACCAGTTACCAACTAAAGTCCGGGGTTAGCAATCCTGACTCCCAGGTTCAGACGATTCTCCGTTTCAATGCCATAAGCAAAAGAAGGAAAGATATGGCATGGCTTTGTCTAAAGCGAGGTATAAGGTTCGACTTGTGAATAAGTGGGCACTCTCATGAATAGGCAGCTTCCTCATACCTCTCACTCCTACTATGAAAGTAGGGGAGCGCTTTTATTTTCCTTGAATCCCTTTATGTTATGCCTCTAAGATTCTAAGCATTGGAAGAACAGGTCATAAGCAAAAGGCGGAAGTCTGTCGATCGGTAAGGCACGAAAGCAGGCAGGCAAGAGGGAAAATGTCCATCCGAGATCCTTTGATATTGATAAGAAAGTCTAAATCCAGGAACCAACCTACGGAGTTTTCTTTCTTAAAGATTAGTACTTCTGCCTATCAGTCTTATAGAATACCGGAGTATGTGATCTGCAGCTGCATTTGAGAAAAGGGCAGTAAACCTCTCCCTTCATAAGCAGCTGTAAAAGGGAAATAAATGCTGGATGAAGAAAATGAAATAAAAGCAATCATAAGCGCGCTAGGACCTCACAATTGTAAAGTGCCACAGGCGATGGGTCTTCTTTATTTTATCTTAACCCCTCTTTAGACCTCTGGGAAGAACCTCTCTAAGTAAGACAAACTTTTCACACCCTTGGTGAGAGGTATGAGGAAGCTGCCTGCCTCTTATACATGCGCTTTCCTATCCTTAGGATGAGACTGACTGATTTAAGCTTATAACCCCTCCACATGAAATTAGAAAGAGCAAAAAGAAAGGAGAAAAACCCCCTCTGAGTAAAGTCTTTATCAAAAGGCTCCCGTCCTTGATTAAGGGTCAAACAAAGAGGAAGCCTTAAATTATAGAGGTAATTAGCTCGTACGCAAGGGGTCAGCCCGGTCTCAGGATTACGTGAAAGTCTAATATCATCAAGGGAAGAGGGCAGCTGATAGGGCGCGGGAAGAGCCGAGGATTCTTTCAGGAAACTGCCTTACCCATTCTCAAGTGAATTTCACTGCAATTAGAAAGTTGGTAGCTCGATTACGAAAGAAGAGAGCCCACCAAGCGCCTAAACAAACTCTAAAATTGAACACAAATAAAGAGCTCGAAGGGACTTTCCACTAAGACTACGCGCGGTCATGCCGAAACTGGTTGGTAAAGGTTTGAGGCTTCGCTATAAATTGGTAGGTAACTCTTTTTCTACTTTCTATTACGCGGAGCATGCATCGACTGGCACTTTCTTCTTTCGGGACTCTTCATCCAGTGATCTGTAGTCTTCTTCTTTTTCTCCCTGCCTAGATCCAGATAAGGGAAGCTTCAGGTAGGACGAGTCTTCATTGGGAAGTGGGACCAGAAGTGTCTATAGATCTTTCTTCCGTTGTAGCTATAGTCTACATATATAATTCGGGACCTTGTAAAAAGCTTCTGGAATTGTATGCGGGGAAAGACCCCTTTCTTATAATGATGCTTTTGGGAAAGCAGTGTTAAATCATTCAAAGGCTGAGATCATATCACAAGTTGAATGCCCTAGTTAGTCCATTATTTCTCTCCCCTTTCATCTGAGAAAGGCAGTAAGAGTCCGCTCGTGATCGGTCTATAAAGTAAAGGGCAGGAAAGCTTATTTCGCTTGACTGAGGTCCGTCTCCCATTACAATTGTTACACAATTATTACAAATAGGCAACTTATATACGATATTGGAAAGTGCAAACCTCCTCTAGTCTAGCAAGGTTGTATCCCTATAAGAGATGGTCCGAAAGGTGCGGAGCAGGGTCGACGACTAGAGGTGAACTTCCAAGCACAGTATGTGAGGGTGAGGGAAAGGGTTCTATGCCCGATTACGAGGCTTAAAATTCGCTTGAGGGGTTTTACGAAAAAGATGCACTCCACGCCCAAGTGTCCTCTGAATCCAGCTAGGACTTGCTCGAGACATTTCCCATCAAAAACAACCGTTCTCAGAAGCGGGTTCCGCCCAGAAAAGCTGGACTTGACTGCAGGTCGAGGGGGTTTCAAAATCCCTCATCCCTTGGTTGAAAGACTTTTGTTTGGTAGGTTCGGTCGCTCGTGAGAGGGCTTATACCAAGTCATATAAAGAAAATCTAGTAAATCCGGGGCACAAAAGAGATTGATGACATAGTCTTCCTTTTTGGCCAATTTCTAGATCGAACGATCTATTTATACTAAGTGTGAACAAAAGGTGCACATTTCGTCCCATCAACAGAACTGAGAAAGTTATGAGCGCCTTGTTAGAAAGTTCGAAACAAATCTATTGTGATCTCTCGTACTTGACTAAAGCTTTTGGCATTTAATTTCTTCTTTGGTTATCATCTCATTATTTATTCATATGCATATGGTGTATCTGTACGGACTGTAATAGACACTATTCTTTGTTATTGTTTATCTTCCATCTCCTATGTTCAGTCCAGGAAACTAGCGAGGGCAGTCTTCGTAGCGAATTTGAGGCAATGTTGGAAAAAGAGTATTTATGACTCGCACACAAAGGGCATTGTTCAATCCTCTCTTTCTACAATTCAAAGCGCGTAAACTGTATCAATGACTTATTAAAGAGAAAAAAAGGGCAGGCTGATAGGTAAAGTTGTGGATCTGCTGCTCGGTCAGACTCTATTAGAAAGGGCTCTGATATGGCTATTCAATTCCCTATATATTTTTTAGAATTTTAAGAACAGGAGGGTAGATAGGCACTCGAGAGCGCTAGTGATGAGAGGGGCATATGACTGGATCTTGCCCCTGTTTAGCCAACTCTTATCAGCTTTCCGTAAAGCAAGGCCCGAACCAACTTCCCAACCAAAGGTGCACTTGTGATCCTCCACTCCGGTAACGGTAGTTAACGAACCCGCCTTTCTGTTCTACTCTTTTATTTCTACCAGATGATGTAGGCGAACTATCCCCATAGAATGCAGTCGAAGAGGTGGGTATTCCCGTTTTAGTTGCTCGTGAGTGGAAAGGTTCGGCTGAAAAGAGAAAGAAATATAATATATAAGAAGGAGATGATCCCTTTTCAATCATCAACATCAGCTAAAGTTTCTATTTCACCATGAGCCTACTGCCCAGCTTCCCTTTATATCTCTTGTGCTTATGTTTTCAGGGGTGCCTCTGTGAACATAGCTAGCACGGCTCGAAGGTCCCTAAAGAAAGGGTCGGGCTTACGACGAAGTCCTTCTTCGATTGGTCGGACGGGTAGGTTGGGCGCATTTCATTTCTCATCATGAATTAGGCCCTTCTTGCGCACCTCTTCCTTGGTGATACACGTCTTACAACTACAATCCGTTCGGGTGGACCAGTGAGCGCATGCTCCTATTGACCATATCTGAGTGCTCTTATTGAACAACAAAATGAATTGGGGCTACCTGGTGCAGAGCAAGCAAGTGCGCGAAGCACATAAATTGCTTTTGCTTTACTTTCTTTATGGGTTTACGTAGGGATGGGTGGACTGTGCTGATTTCACAGGACGAATGCCGGGATTGGTGGATCACATGTGTGGGAGCATCCCCTTTAAAGAAGGGAGCAATCAAATGAAATTCCTTGCCGATAAGAATCCACGGAAATAAGCAGCTGGGATCGATACCGATTCGGGGGCAGCTTTAGCTTTCGCCAATGCTGCTGATGGAAAGAGAGGGTAGGTGCTTTCTTCGGGAGTGAAGGCGCTTTATCAATGGATTACTTCTTTGTGGTCGAGCAGCCCCCTGCTTTTTGACAATTAATGTCTAAATTTACCGGAAAGTCAGACTTTTTTGTTTGCAGTCAGCCTCTTCTAGTGGTTTGTTTTATCTTTGGGTTCTTTTGCTGTGAAAGCTGATTCCAGTAATTCAAGAGATCTGAGACTTCTTTGTTTTTTGGTATTCGCTTTCTTTTTCTCGCTTCGTGCGCACAATCAAGATCAAAATCCAATCACCCTACGCTCAATCTTGCCATAAGTAATCCAATGACCTTACTTACCTAAGTACGCTTCATCCCTACAATTGTTCCTTCTCTTTACACACACGTATAACTTAAAAGTCCCCGCCCATTAGAAATGGGAAGACTTAACTCTTAACTAAAGGAAGTACACCACCAATAGTCCTCGCCAACAGTCTTCTTACTGACTCCCGAAGTCCCTCGCGCATAAGTAAAGTAGCCTTGCTTTTTCCTTTACTTCTCATGGCACATAACGAAAAGAATGATGTCATCTTAGATTGCACATAAATGTATTTGAAGATGCGAAGGAGATAGAGTGATGACCCTTCTTATTGGTAGGGGAGATACCAGGGCAACCCCCTTAATATAATGCATACTTACTTGGTAGAATTCTTCGACAATGAGTAAGGAGTATGGAGGACGACGTATTTCAACAATTAGCGGATAGGCATGTGGCAGGTAAGCTTCTTGCAAGCAAGGTCCGCGCCGAGAGTGAGCCGCGCTAAGACGTTTCGGGGGTCAGATTTTGCTTTATGACACTGGGGAAGTCCCTACTGGTTTTGAAGGACACTTCATTTATCTTGTACGTTGAACTTCTCCTTTTGATATGAGTTGCGGATCCTCGGAATGAGTAGAAATGTTCGAGCATACATAAGGAAGTGAGGTGCGAAGCCCAGCTGTTAGAAGGTTTGTCCGTGTGTAGATACGTTCGAAAATAGACAGGCGCTTTTTTATTTTTTAGAGGAAGAGTTCAAAGGCTGCTGAGAATGTTTTATCATGAGACGAAGAATATGCCGATAATGCCCTAATGCTTTAAAACGTCTACTTCGCTTATTCCGGCACAGTCTCCTTTCTTGTAACAGGCAGGATCAATATGATAGGTAGGGGTAGGACAAAGCCCTTAGGGTAGTGCGCTTGTTGACTCCGAAAAGGCTTCTTTTGGTACGAAGCATGCATAGGAATGCCCCGGCGCATACTTGACTACAAAATACATCTTTATCAAGGAGACGTACTGACTGAAATAACTATCCTCGGATAGCTGGATTAGCAGCTGACGGGCGCTATTTACCATACCACGCAAATTTCCTATCGATATGCCTTTTTTTCTTTTGTTAGCAGGAGTTAGAGAGGTTGCCTTCTGGATAACGGGCCACGCGAGGTCCTGTTTGACATAACACATCTACCGCCAGTTCTAGCCGACGGAATCAATCATAAAAGACTTTACCCGCATTTTTATGACAGGAAGCGAGCACATATTTTTTTTCGGATACGACCCTGCTAGAATAGGATTCATATTTATTATAAAGGCTGCATACTCCTATAACGGGCTAAGCCCTACTTTAGGGGATAGGTCAATCAGATGAAATACGCTTCCTGTTGTTTTCGCAAAGCTCTTCCTTCCTGACGAAATCAATCACTGTCTGCGGATAGCTGAATTAGTGTCCGGAATGAACGAAGGGGGGAAAGAAACCAAGGAGAAGATAATCAGATTGAACCTCACCTCGATTAAAGGAAAGTCTGCCAGGTAAGGATTTATTGGTCTTGAAGAGCACTTCGCCTTTGACTGCATAGGTCGCTTTCTACTACCTTAAGAGGTCTTCTCGATGAAATGCATGGAAAATGGACATTAAAGCCACACTTGGATTGAAATCACCCGTAGTGGGTGAAGCAAGAGACCTACTTGCTGTTGGCATGATTCCTCAGCCTTTGGGAGAGGCAAGTAAGACTAAGAAGGAGAGGTTGAAGCTAGGGCATTCCCCGGGTCTAGAGAGTAGGTCGAAGCCCCTTAGGTTCGTCCGTGAAAGAAGCAAGAGAAGAAGCGCTTTTGGTATGTTAGCCAAGGACCAATCTCGGCAAGCGCCCTATTTTAATAAGTCATGCATGACTTTAACGGAAGCGAGCACCTTCCTCTGGGATAGACCCTTGTTTGGGTCTTTTTTATGAACCATCGTACAACCTTATACATATATAATGTAATGATGAATTTTAGAGTTTGCTCAAAAGAGAAGAAGGCTAGCTATATGCTTGAGTGCTATTTGCAGAGCAAACCAAAGGCGTGGAGAAAAGAGAGCTCGTCCTACTCCATTTTTCTAGGCGAGTCATACACGAATATTTGTAAAGATTCACCGATACACTTCAATCCCATTTGGTCCTAAAAGTGCTCTTTTTCTTTTTTGTTCTCAAACTTGGCATACATGAGTTAGCACGTCTTAGCAAAATCTATCCCCTTAAGTATGCCCAGTATGTTAAATATTCCTTTGATTTTTGGGGAGTAATAGATAGGACACGCGCTCCCCTTCGCGCTTAGGTCGCATCTTTGGCTTCCTCGCCCTTGGTTGAGCATCCGCCCTCCTTGTATGACATGCCAACTGTTTGCAGTAATAGGCCCGACCCCAACCGCCGTACGCCAGCGGGTGCACCTTTTGAGGCATAGTCTGGAATCAAACTTACTACTGGGTGGCTTATCCTGTCCCTTGAAAGCAAACCTCCTTTCTTTAACGAGCAGGGGAGGGCGCTTGACCGACATGCGCTTTCTCTTACCTTCTTTGCCTTCTTAATGACCTTTTTGACCCTTTACAACCACGTATAAACGTCTCCACTTCTCGCACGGCGATGGTATCCTTAACTCGGCGGTATCCTATTAGCATTCGTTCCTTTAAGTACTTACAGATTTGGATACATATTAGTCATACTGCATATGAAAGGAGATAAATTCTTCAATCAATAGGCGCATGCTGTCCCTTTTGCCTTATCATGGTATGTGGAATGACGGACCCGCTGCTGTTCAGCCAAACCGCGGACAGGACAATTGCAAAGGGCTTCGCTCCTCACCTGTTATAATTACGATGTGATAGTAAGCCCGCCTTTTGATTAGCAAGTAGTGGGAGGAGCATACACGTCGGAAGAAGAAGTCAAAGCAGTTGCTGGCGATCGATGTTCGGCTTTCATCAAAATAGGGGAATTCACTCCCTTTATCGCGAACAGCTAGAAAGCTTTTTTATGCAACTAATCTTTCCTTTTTAGGAAAGGCCTCGACTACATACTGCAATACTGACGCCGTTCAGTTAAGACGACGCCGGTGGTAAACTTGCTAATGTATTAGTCCAATGACAGGCGTATTCTTTCATTATACGCGATTAATTATGCTTACCAACACTTTTAGACAACTTCCCTACTCTAGAAGCATTTTCTTGTCTAAAGTAAGAATATATTCTTAGGGCTGATCCATATGCTAAGATCCACTTGCTCCAGGTATTAGACCCGTTCGCTCCAGAAGTCAGCCGTAGTAGTATGCTCCCACCTATGCTGTTAATGTGCATGTTCACGCTTACCTTGGGTTGTTATGGTATGACGCTTTATATATATGCTAGTCCTTGTCTTTTCTCTGACCCCCGAGAGTTTCGCCTTATTCCAACGTGAAAGGCTCTCTTATTAAAGAGCATTTTATAGAAAAAGAGGAAATCCTAGACTCTAAAATTTTTGGACCCTATATATATGCTTGTACTTGTCAAGTGCTCCGTATGAATTTATATGAACGTGCTTTACTCTTACATAGATACCTATTATCCCGACGCTACTAACCACGACACGAGTCAAAAGACGGGTGCGCTCGATTACTCGGCTAGCCCAAACCCCAGCTATACTCATCACTGCCCCACGAACCACAAGAACTCCCCGAGCTTTCCTTTTATAACAATAGAAGATGCAAGAAGGGAGGCAGGTATTCCATCCAAGAAGACAAGGAAGCAAGTAAAATAGTCATTACAAGTTAAAGGCTATAACTCAACCAGTCTCGGGGGAGAAAAGCGTTGATACTAGAACAAAGAAATCTCGCCCTTAACTAGGCTAACGGATCACTACACGTCCTTTCTTTTCTTCTTTTTTAAGTTCAAAATACGTTTTGGTCACGGATGGCTATTCATTTCTTTTAAAATGATCAAATTCATTCTTCTTGCCACAAATAGCTATTAAATTTCCGAATCATCAGTTACGCTTCCAAAAATCCCCCGTTCTTTAAAAATGTGACACTTGAGAAGTGCTCGTGCGTGGTATTCCTACCTACATGGAAGTAAGATACGGGCATTGCTTAGATTAAGGGGCAGATAGGCAAGGATAAGGCGGAAGTCACGAAGACAAACTTTATTTAGTCTTAGGTCACATGTCTCGTATCATACCTCACCGCCAGGGATCTCGAAACAAAGCTTACGTATGGGTATTCTCATGCAACTAGTTAAATGCGAACGAACGTCATACTTTAATATATGACTTCTTTCATAACATTTTTTATATACTAAGAAACTTCTTTGCAAAGCAGCTTTTCCTAGCGTAGCAAGCAATTTAAACTAAAGCTCCGGATTAAACCTCTGTTTAATAAGTTGACCCCCATAGTCTAGGATCCAGGTTCCAGGTCCATGATCCATATATTGAATATCCTTACCTTTCTTTTTCCAGGTGCGAAGCCCCCTTTTTGCTCGCGGGTAGACATGTCTTTAAATTAGACGTTAAAACGAAGACTAACTGAACTACCAAACTTGTTTGTTCTTCCTATAACTAAGGTCGAATACTTTGTTTTTCTTATAAGGGGAAAAATATACCCCGAAGCTAAGGCTGATGATCGCAAAGGGACCGCCTGTATCGAGAGAGGATGGATAGCTTAATAAATATAGGAGATTCCCAACCCACTCTTTTTGTCCTTCTGCTATCACAGAGCGAGTGCGCTCTTCTGGAGGTTTGAATAAAGTAAAATTTATGACAATTAGTGTTGAAAAATTTCCCATTTCAGCGTAGAAATTCCTGTCTATGCTTCTGAGGATGAAAGCAATCCGGTCAATGATTCTTTCAAAAGGCTTTCGTTCTTTCTTTGTGTAAAGGCGGGAGACTAGACAACAGGGTATGCAGTCGACTTTTTCTTCTACGGAATCTGCAGGAGTGTTAGCGTAGTAGAGATGGATAAATTCTCGCATATAACACAGGCAAAGAGTCGATAAAAGTTTTAATAAGATTAGAAGTCGCAAGAGACCCTTGATTATGGTGTAGTGCCTTTGAATTTTCTTATATATTATAATAACGAAGAGGCAGGCTAGTGGAGAAGGAAGCTACTTGCACAAAAATTCTTCATAGTCTCTATCCGTACATACATACATAACAAGAGAGAATGAGATTCATCATTAATGCATGCATTGGCAGCAGTACTAGAATAAGAAGCCTTAAGCCAATATTCGTGCAGATAATATAAAGGTAAAGGTCCGTTTGGATCCTCGAAAAGACGCCTATATGATGCCCTATATTCTCTATACCCGGGAACAGACTAATAAACTGGTAAAAAATCTATATAGGAGCGTCCTTAAGTTACCAAACTAGTTAGCATAGGTTTCACGACTCCACCTCACAGAAAAAGCTAAAGCTCGCGGGGAAGAACTCCATTACACCACCTCAAAACTTCGGGATAGTAGTCTCCTTCTTTGATGAGAAAAGACTAGTTAGTAGTGCCCAAGACTTACTTACCGCAGTTTCGGCCCTTAAGCGTGCTAGAAAATAAGGCCCTCAATGTAATGTCTATTGTTAATGTCCAGTATACTAGAGAGCTTTCTTAATTCTAAGTGTAGGCAGGGGGAAAGTAGACTTGTCCTTAACATAAAGGGTATCAGATTAACAAGAAGGGTTGGAAGACTAAAATGGATCCCCGGTGAATACAAATTAGAATGCAATAGAACAGTACGTTAATAATGTCTTTTAAGCAATTGCAAGGCAGCTGCGCGGTCTATATGGGCCTTCCCTGAGGATAGAGTAGAAGGACTTAATAAAATAAGACGAGAACTTAGGACCCGCTAACTTAGTGCGTGACCAACCTATTTAATATAGTATAATAAGAAAGAAAATACACTCATATATGCAATTAATTCTTCCTTTTTATGAACGTTTCTGGGCAATTATACTTCAAAAGACTAAGAAAAAGCTGCTCTACATACACGTTTTTGGCTACTAACCCTATGTTTAGCTTAGAAATCCACAAAAAAATGAACGCATTGCTCTGCACCGTAGATTTTCGATGAAAAGTGGTTTTAGCTTGGAAAGTTAAATTATTTTTGACCACAAAGGTTATAACCCCCGGTATTTCAACATCAATTGGACTTTTTCGGATACTAGCCTTCCTTTGGCGTCTCCTTCGCTAACCGGTACATCATCGGATGTTCCATGGACCTTTTAACAATATAAAAGTAGAAAAGGGATTACACTCGCTTGTTCGATACACATCTATTTCTTCTCAAATAATAGCTTGTATTATATTATAAGAGGCTTACAGCTCCACAAAGACCGTAGGAAGCTTCCTAGTTTTAAAGACAGCGTCCGCTACAATCTTTTAACTTGCATGTTACGAACTGTATTATAGTGATTCTAGCATTATATGACGAAATTAAGACAGCAAGAGTACAAGTTTGATCGCTTCTGTGAAACAAGACCTATGTTCCCATTCTCCAGATCTTAGTGATGGTGTCTCTTTCGCCATCTCAGTTCAGTTTAAATAGAGGTAGTGCGTGCTAAACGCCCAGACTAAGAATCCATGGAAAAAGGAGTTCTTGGTACCGGTCAAGCAACTTCTATATAGTCAAGATGAAACCTATTTAAAATTTCAAAGGGTCTGTTCGTCCATTCAGATGAGTTCGCCTCCTAGTGCGGCATGTGACTAAAAAGATTCTATGGCCTTTGATGTTATGTGTATATGCCCTCGTCTTTCCTTCTCTTAGTTGGGAGAGACTTATATTTATATGAATAATGCAAAGAGGGAAAGCTTGCCCCCTAGCTCAGAAGGGCATGATTTTCTGAAAACGAATGAATTGGGTCCAGACCGAGCTCCCTTTGGCGCACATTATTTAACTTTAACTGAGTATGTGTATTTATAAGCTTGCCTTTGTAACGGTAACGCTTAGCCGAGCACGTGTGATCCATGTCTCTACAATCGCTTGGTAAACACCATAAATTCCACCTCTTTATGTCCCAAAATGAAATTCTGAGGGGAAAAGTGGTTTTTTTGAAAAAAAAAATACGGGAAAGCATAAAAGATAAGAAGCAAACATATTAGTTAGCTTAAGGTAATCCGCTTTCGCTCTTTAGTTTAGCCATGAATTTTATTTTCTAGATAAGGAAAGGCTGAATTCTATATTCTTTTCCCGTGCGTGACCAAATACCATTGGTCACCGAGCGCTTGCATGCAAGTTTACATCAGCCTTGCGCAAGAGGTTTAGGAGCGAGCAAAAGAAGGGTTCTCTGGAAAAGCTCGACCAATAGAGGGAGGGATTCTAATCTAAGCACGTCGAGTGTGCTGCTTTGACATCTTTCTTCCCAACACGGTAAAGATATAAAGAAAGTCAGGCATAGGCGGGACGAACTAGTGCAGTCCAGTAAGAGTCAAAATCAGCTTAAGCCGGTGCTGCGGGCTCAATCCTTTCTTATTATAATTATAAAGCTAAGGTAGGTAAGATTTTAATGATTTAATGCTCACCATCATCTGCTTTCTCTGAGTCTGGTACAGCAGCTCTTTCCTTTCCTTCAGTTTACTTAACTCTTATTAATCGAATACCGTCTATTCCATGAAATTCTGATCTTACTTAATGAAAAAGATTTCATCCCTTTCGGACTAGAACGAAGCATCGAAAGAAGCGGGAAAGAGGAATTGAATAGCCAGATGATGAAAACAAGACGAAAAGAAAACGTCAACTAGCTGCTCAGGGGCAATGACGGGTATAATTTCAAAAATGGATTTTCGAATTGAAGGCACCCGCTCCTCTTCCTCTTGGATTTTAACGGGTCTAGTCTCGTAGCGAACCCACCCTAAAATGAAAATGTCCTTGTTCGAGAAAGGGCAGAGCTAGCTGAAAAAATGAATGCAAGGCAAAAGAGGCATGAATCTAATGAGCCGAGCTTGTTTTGTTAAGAAATTTATTAGATTAAGCGTGCTACAAAATGCGCTCTTGGGGCGCGAGATAAAACTCTGACTATAATAGGGCGGGAGGGTCGCATGTTGGCAAGAGCCCTAGTATAAGTATAAAAATTTTGCCTATAATTAGAAGTGCTCCAATGTATTCGTAAGTAAGTTGAAGTTCCTTGGCTTTCAAGACTTTCGCGTTCAAAATGCCAAATTTATTAAAAAGCCGCAATGAGAATTATGAGATGAAGAGACGAGAAGTCAAAGCGCGTAGATTCTTTGGGAAGCGCAAAACGGAGCTTTCCTTTAATTGCTCAAATCACATCTTTTGGGAAGTAAGTCAAGAAAAAAGAAAAACCTCCTTATATACTATACTGATATAATAGAATTTTTTCTTTTGTTTTGGCTTTTAAATTGGATTAAGAATAAAAGGATAGTTCAATCCCTACTTATATTATCTTGTAGCGACACATCTCAATCTCTGATTAGCACTTGGTTGATACAGATAAAACGTAGCAAGCAATTGAAGCTCTGAAAGTTTCTGTGTTATTGTGCGCTGCTTTCATTTATTAAGTATTTAGGTATAGGTGTGTGAGGTCTTCAATTCAAATAAAGCCTGCTGCCTGCGACTCTCCTCTTTTAAAAAAAGAAAGCAAAGAAGAGGCATTCATTTAATTCATTCCTCTAGCTCACCGTTCCTAATGGTGGTCGGACTTCTGGGGGACGTCACAAGGAGGCCTTGAATACAATACGTCTTTTTCGGAGACTTGGAACCGAGGACGTCTCTGAGCTCGGGATCAGCAATAGCCTTATAACGTATACTCATCCCTACGATATCATTACTACTTTTCTGACCTTTCCTGCCATTGTAGGTTCTCGAGGTCTAAGGAATAGCTTAATCGGATGAAATACGTTCGCAAAGCTTTTAGCCTTGCTTTTTTTTTTTTCTTTTGCTGGGCCGGGCATTTATCCCATGTTAAGCTTATGATACAGAATCCTTACTAAAACTATGAAAGCTATTAACCATGTTTAGGCGTAGGGGGACGTGTGCGGCCAGCATTAAAGGTTCCTTTTTCACACGAAACTGAATCAAAGAATTTTTATGCAATTCTCGTCCAATTCTTTTTCCTAATTGGTTGAAGCGTATACATGGCTTGCCAACCATACATGTGAGACAGCGCGCTTCTTCTTACTAATCATACACGGAAATCGAAGGGACTAGAGTTATATGTGCGCTGGTAGGCTTTTAGAGAGCCCAGTATTCCAGATTAGAATTTCAGAATATAATAGCAGACTTGATATGCCTATGGCTTTTCAATCGAAGAAAGCGCATTGACCTGCAAGGATCATTGTCCTCAGCTGATTACTATATGTATGGCGATGAATAAAAAGAAGTCTCCACCCCTGGTCCAAAGACCTTTTAGGTAGAAATAGGACTCGACTCATCGCACTCTTTCCTTTACTATTTTTTTCTTTCACCTTATATCTAGCCTTTCACTCAAGCCAAATGCAAATGTAAGACCCCAACGCCCAGGGCTTCACTTGAAGGAAGTTTTTCTCACTTCCTGCGATTGTGATTCATTCCGCCCCTTTTGTTAGTAACTTCTCTTTTACTTCTAAAATCTAATATAAGAACAAAGAACCTTCTGATTCCTCGAACGTGAGTCATCTCTCCCATGTATGGGTATTCCTCGGTAGGCTATATAAGATTATTTCTCATATTTAAAACAAGAGTCAGTCAGCTAAGGAATTCTCAAGTAAACTAGAAGCTCCCATTATTTCATTTCACATGACAGAACTCTAATCAAGAGAGCAAGACTCTAAGGGGAGAAGGTGCTACTTATGGGGTCTCGTAAGGCCCTGACTCTATGTCTACGATTACATTTATAATTATAGCCCGTCCCTTACCGACTTAGAAAAGTAATAAAGGGCATCCTGCTCGCTCCATCGAGCGAGGCCTCCCTATGCGCTTACTGTGTCTTCAAAGTCAGACATGTGCTCTACTACCCTAAACGCTCTCGCCTAGACGCTCCCTAGCCAACTAGATATTTGAACTAGTAGAAGAACGCATGCCTTTGTTAACAATTACTTCCATGCTTTGGAGATCGGACCTCTTGACCCTCCTCTATTAGTTAGCTTTCCGAAGTAGACCTACTTATCTAAGTCTTCGTAACCGATGAAAGAAGAAAATTCATAAGAAAAAAGGCATGTCCAAGACTTTTAAATAGATGGAATGTCAGCCGCTGCTTCGCTTACTCTTGAATCAAAAAGTTAGAAATAGAGCGATTAGATTCTTAGGGAGATCGGCGAAAGAGGAGAAGAGGTTTCGACTACTAATAGTAAGTAGTTCCATGGTTCTTTCCCAACGCATTCTTCTGTTTAGGCTTGTCTGCTGTTTCAACTGCTCTGACCCATATCTGAGGTACGAGTTAAATCCAGCTGGTATAGCAGCGCATTCGCTTTTTAATCAAGCTATGCACATATCTGCTTTATGCATTTGTATTCGATTGGGGCCATAGAATATATATATAACAAAATTTACATCTTAAGTGAGCTGACCAAGGGAAAAGTATGCTGGAAATCCAATTCAAAGTCGCTAAACTAAGTCAAAATATATAACGAGGGTGCTCCTCTTATTTTAGTCTGATTTTCGCGGATTTGGAAATTAGAAATTTATGGATTAGAAAAGATAAGGGGCAGTTAGAATAGAAGAGAAGATAAGCGTCCAATTAAACTTAATAGTTACTTATTAATATATTATGATAAAAGAATCCAAAAATAGAATTACATTACAATGCCAATTGCTTACACTGACTACATAAGTGCATATAGAAAAGATCCCCCTTCATTAAGAGCCGACCCTCTCTCATACGTAAGCTTTCCCTTCATATTTAGAATGGGACTGGGATTCCCCCCGAGCTTTCTTTAGGTTTAGGTAGGGTTAGAATCTAAAGTTTCGTAAGAGTTGATCTAAAATTATCAGAATAAATAGGATTGATTGTCCTGAAAAGGCGGACATCCGGGAAGGCAAGATTATTAAGTTAGCCAAAT